>CM031234.1:744738774-744770435 GCA_018340775.1 Taxus wallichiana var. yunnanensis
CAGTTGGATAAGGTATGTAATTACAACCATTTTCTTGTTTGAAAATCTTGCATTTTTATTTCTGGAATATGTTGAATTTCAATCTTTATTTGTGTTGAATATTTTTGTTTTTTGTTTATTTTAAAACGGATCCACTCTAAAAGGGATTATGCCTTCGTGATTGCTAGTCACATAAGAAACACAAGTGAGGGAGATCTACACGTATTGGGAAACAAAGAATTCATTGATATCAATCAAGCGCACTTTTTATGGTTATCTTTAATTTCAGTTATTCCAGTATGTATGTTATAGATTCGGTTTTGATCATTATTCTTAGTATTTTTTTGGGCAAGATTGAAATCAGAAGGAGTTTAGGGAAAGAAAGAAATAAAACAAGACAACATTAAGTTCATGTTAATTATTTTTCATGATGAAATTGAATCTTTTCAACCGATTTAGCAATCCAAACATTGCATTGTTTAGAGCCGAGACACTAAGGCCACCATTGATTGGGGTGATTAATTAAATTACTTAGTAATATATACACTCTATTCGACAACCCCTTTATTCCTAATATATATATATATATATATATATATATATATATATATATATATATATATATATGTTGTATTGATTAGAAAGATGACGAAATGGCAAAATGGCATGAATGATACTATGGATGCATGCATTGACTCAACATACCTGGTAGTATATTTTTCATCTTGCTTCTTTATTTACGAAAAATCCCTTGTAGGAAAAATTGTATTTTGACTTTATTTTTATCATATATGCAAGCACTTGCAAGCATATGATAACTCAATTCCCTATGTGAATTCCTCAATACAAATACATATTGAACTAGACCAAGGAACATGACCCTTTTGTTCCCATTTGCTTCCTTGAATTTATGCAAATAGATTGTTGCATTCATCTCTATATGTGCAATGTTTTTTCTCACTGCTGTTTGGACTTTGCAGAAGCAAGTATTTTTCTTGCAACTGCATGAACACAGATGATACCATAAGAAAAAAATAATATGCTGATTTCTTGGGCTTCCTTGTTGTTTGCAAGAACCAAAGACTATTTCAAATTGTAAATATTTATTCACATTTCTCACTAACACTAATTGCTTATTTGTTTTATCTCTTCCTTCCCATGTCTTCAATTTTAACTTGCGTAAGCAATTCTTATTAACTATATTTTTTATAACTATATAGTGTTGCGTAAGCAATTCTTATTAACTATATTTTTTATTAACTATAGTTTTTATTTTGTGTAAGGAATTCAAAGGGTTACAGTGTTGCATAAGCAATTCTTATTAACTATATTTTTTATTTTGTTAGGTTACGGATACCTAAATGTTAGGCATGTAGTTGTAAACCATAGGATATGGGATGCTAGGTATCACATCTGTAGTACGGTATGTGAAAAGGTTTATCACTGAATAACAGATCTACAACCCTTTTCTAATCAAAATTTGAGTTTAAATTTGGATGCTCTAAGGAAATGAGGCTATATGGAACACAATGATTGCAGGGAATTTATTCTGTCATTATCCTTCCAGCTCAATATGGCACAAGCCAGCTCAAGGATATATATTAAACAATTAAAAAAAAATTATTTGGCGTGGCCACAAGTCGTCATTTTCTTATGGCTCGGATTTGCACGTCTTGAAATGGATCGAGCTAGTTATTTTTCCTTTTGCCTTCGGGCTATGCATGGTTTTGTTGAGGACATGTAGGTAAAATGTAGAACCCTACACTTAGCACTTGAACTGTTTGGTTGACTCGTGCTTCCAGGCATGGTTCTTCTCTCCCTATCTTTCATAATTCTCTCCTTATCTTTCATAATTCTTGTCGTTTATTTTTTCATTTGCAATAAGATAAAATTTTAAACCGTAGGAATTATCATAGATCTGATTGTTTAAATAATTGTGTTTTTAAAACAATAAGATGTTATAACGTAACTTACAGGATCTAATATTCCTTGGTAAATAATGGACTTAAACCCTTACTTTGTGATGATCTAGAAAATTTCCCAATCAAAACAGATTACTTCAGTACCCATTTTTATTGACAAGTTGAAGTTGAGCCCCTGTAAATATGTTGACCGCTCCCTTGTTAAAACAGATAAATAACAATTTTCAGAGACTTTCATAATAACCTTTGTAATTCTAGAAAGGAGATGTTAAGTTTCCTACGTGTACCTTTTCATGTGAGAAGTCACTTTAATCCTTGAATCGACCTCGAATGATTGTATGTGATATTTTTGATGCCCTTCTAGGAGCCCCCTTACACCGTTTTGAAGTGGTAGGAAGCTGCTAAATTTGAAAAGTTGGATTTCGTATCGGCCCATCGTTTGAATCCTGCACAACGAAATGCATATCCACCTTTGCAAACCTCTAGTGTTTTTATTAGACAATTGCTTTGAATCTTCAGTTTGGGGAAAATAACTCTTCTTAATAGTTTGGGAAAGGCATTTTAGAGGCCTTCAGTCGTAGTTTGACTAGGTCAAAACTAGACCAATTACACTCGGTGGCTCTAGAAACTCTATTGCCGTTTGAAAATCATTTGCTAGTTCTCAGTCTCATCGACTATGGTGAATTATCCATATACAGGGGAACTTGTAGGAAGTTTCTCGTTGCACGTTCATCCATCGAATGTCAGTTTTGGACGTGGTTTTCTTATCCCTTTAGCTAACTTTTGATCATTTGTGCTATGTAATGCCCCGTTCAACATTATTCCAGTTCTCGTTCCGGTGACCCTATTACTAAGCTTTGAACATTTGTGTGATTTTCCATTCATAGTTAGTTGGCTTAGACCTTGTTATAGAGAAGTTTTAGCATCCTTCCTCTTCGTCTTTCCTTCTTGTGTCACTGTCGATGCTTCTAATTGCGAGCCTTCGTCGCTTCCTTTAGGATTATCCTATTAAAGGCCAATCATGTTCTCATTTTGTTGAGCTTTCTTGTCAGACATTATTTATATGATTAATAATTATTTTAAGTTGTAAAAATAATAATAATAATAATAATATATTTTAAATATTGATTAATGATTATTGCATTTTAGTGTGGATTTTTGTGAATACTATTATTAATTACCTCTAAGATATTTTATTTTATTATTGATCACTCTCGTTGACCGAGCCTAGATTCACGCAAAAGAGGAGGAACTTGTTTGTTGGTGGCACCATTGTTTAGGAAGTGGTGTTCATGTTTATTGTTTAACATTTTCTCCTTGGCTGACTAGGCGTCCTTGCATGCTTTGTATTTATAGCAATTTATTGGTAAAACATTTTTTTTGTGGAGGCATCCACCCACCCCCACCATTTTTCTTCCCTGTCAGCTGCATACTTTAGTTTTATTTAAGATCTGGTCATTAGTGGAAATGTGTTGGAGGATGGGTACCTACCATTCCATTAATATTTTGTAAGGAAAAACGTGTTGCTCACTGTTATTGGTCTTAATGCCAAATGGGAGGTTGACCGCTTATTTTTCCAAGTTGTCTATCAATCAAGTCTTGCCTGTTTGTCTTTAATGACCTACACTACCTTTATTGTTTTATTCATGCCATGTTTTTAGCTCATGTTTAGAGGGAATAAAATGCCAAATCTGGAAGTCTGGTTGATGTTTTGTAACTTTTTCTTTATTGAAATCATGCACTGGATTTTATGGTGGTTCAAAACACATTGCCTGGCCATGTGAGTGTGGTGGATGGAGTTCTGGTTGTATAAAATCCATTGATTTTTGCAAGAAAATGTTTTTTTGGTGCAAGTATTCCATTTCTTTTTCTTCATGCTTCCTGTTATCGTCAAAACAAGAGACATAGAACAACCATAGGTGTCCTGCATGCTAAAACAAGGAGATGCACTAGGGGTTGTTGTTCGAAAGGCCTATCATAATTTTTTGCAGTTCAAGAAGATCTTATCAGACATGATAAGCACCACCCATTTTGATATTTTTCTTTCTTTAATAATATCATGAAATGAATCCCCTTTCCCTGGAATGGATTTTCAAGTTGGATTTTGTGGTTGTTCAGTCATTTTTGTTTACCTTGTTGATTATTCCTTGATTTTTATTTGATTATGTGATTCTGGGTTGAGTAATTTTTATTATAATGGAAAACCAAATTGCTTGTAAATCTACATGGTGTGAATGTTGTTGTTTTCCTAACTTTTACACATTTTTAATAACAACGGGATTCATTCTAAGGTTATTACCTGGCAATAATGTTTTTAGTTTAAATCACTTATGATCACTGATCAAAGAGAATGGTTACAGATATATTCCTGTAGACCCTGCTTTTGGTTGCACATCTTTTTCTTTGACTAGCTAAGAGAAATATTTTCAACCAGTTATGAGCCCTTGTGAATTGATTTGATGTGGAAGGATACGGATTAGAAAAAAAAAGGGGGGATTATTAGACTTTCAAACTGTTTGGTTGTATGATAATTTTAATAAAATATAAGAGAAACATTCCTTAATTGTGGTTGTTAATAGTGTGGTAAAATTTTGAATTTCATTTACTTGCGAGGGATACTTATATACAATATTAAGTTTCCTCTATTGTGGTTGTTAATAGTGTGGTAAAATTTTGAATTTAATGTACTTGTGAGGGATACTTATATACAATATTAAGTTTCTTCTATCGTGGTTGTTGACTGTGATTCAGACTTTGAATTCCTTGTGCTTGTGAGATACACATACCTATATATATAATTTTTGTGCCGAAACCCATGGGTAGGACTACAACATTTACTGATCATTATCATGAGGAATGGGTGAGTTTTGTTGTTGAACGAATGCAGCTGGGAACTTCGAGTTATACTAATATATATAGAGCATGTATCCTTGTAGAGAAGGTACCTAGAAAACTAGGGTGTCTACCTATATACACATATGAATATATCCTTTAATTGAATTCCATGTGATGGATTCAGATATTCTAAGTATCACATTAACTTCCATTGTGGATTCTAGGGTCAAAACCCTTAGGGATATAGTTAAGGGAATGTTTTATTATTGTTTTTTTAAATCATAAAAGGGCTTGTATTAATTCCTTTTTTTGAAAAATCGAGATAATAGTGGTGGCAACGGTGCTCTATGTAGTTAAATTGATAATGAATCCTTTGATTCATGCCTAGGTAACCGGTGTGTTCTACTTTGAGATCTTGGCTATTGAATTTCGATCTAGAAGACTCTGTCTTTAAGAAAATTTCTATTGAATTTGTTCAGTCGGTTGAAAGGATGCTTGACCTTTTGGGTTATCCTTGATCAGTACTCAAGAATTATCTAAAAAGGAATTGGGAATTTTTTTAGCCTTGCGTACTCTTACCCAAGGTCTTGTTTGTTATCATGCTTGATTCAGTTGTTAGTTCTACTAAATTAGACTATTGTAAGAATAGTATCTTAGGTTGGCCCATAGTATCAACTATAAAATGGATATGTCCTTTGATTTGTATAAGTTGAACTTTCTTTTCCTTTGGGATTGATAGATTACTTAAGCGGTTACTATTAAATCTATGTTTCAGAGATAGGGCACAATATTCTTTTGGAGTTTCTATTAATTTCTTCTATGCCTTTATGATGTCAAAGAAAGTTTTGTGGTTGTTAGTTAAACTGTAGTTGGGATGTATTTGATTCATATGGAACCACACTGACTTATATTAGTACCATTTTTGAGTTCGTGTTAAACCTAGTGTAACTATATTGAAGACCAACTTGATAAGACAATACAATTGGATTTAATTTAATCATTTGGTTAACTGAATATTGGTTATTCTTATCTTATATGATGGATGTTGTGCATGGCATAGTGATTTGATCCGTTGTTATTCAAAATTTCCTTGTAATAACTTACTCTATATGTTAATTTACAAGAAATAAAGTATCAAAATGTTTTGAAGTTGTTTTCGAAGGTGGTAAATAGTGGTTAGGTAAATGGTGTTAGATTTCTAACTAAAAATCTTATAGATCATATGAATTATTTAAGGAAATTTTTATTGATGGTTTGAGTATTAGATTTCAATCATATAATCTATATGATTACATGATTGAAATCCCAATACACGCAACACTTTGTTTCAGACTTATAAGGCCATTGACCCCTACTTGAATGATTGTTATACTTTTGTTGTTTTAGAGGCAATGTTTGTAATGAGTTCTTATGACTTCTTTCTTAATTTTAAATGATATAATTTCTTGCATGCCTTTAAGAGGTTGTTAGTGGTTTAGAGCTTAGCACCATTTCATTAAATAGAAGGTTCCTTCTATGATATTGTTAAATTGTAGCATATTGTTGTTATGTGTAGTTCGTATCATGCTCAGTTCTCGCGAACTGACTCGGGCTAATAAATGTGCAGATGGATTTTGTGAGTAGAAAAAGGAAATACTTGTAGAAGTTGCTTCGGTTTTCTGAAATTGTGGAGTAAGGTTGTCATAACCAGCTGTATCAAATCTTGTAAAATATTTTGTCAATGTTATAGATGGATCTTTGCTTCGTTATGAGTAGTTATGGTATTATAACAAATTTGAAAGATAGCTTAGCTTGTTTGGACTTGTATTGCCTATCTGCTAGTTTTCAAGTCATGTACTTTTGAATCTCTTTATCATCCTTGGTTGTGTATCTTTTGATAGGGTACTATGTATCCTTGACTAGTTCTTAAATGCAATGGGTAACTTTTCTTTGAGTTATAATTTGGTGCAGTAACCCTTCTATGTCATGGTAATAATGCAATTCTAAGCATAATAAAATGGTTTTGTAATCCTTATAAAATTTATTTTAAAAAAAATAAAGTTCAAGAAAAATAGATAAATAAATAATGAAGTTGTGATCTTCTTAATGAAATCAAGAGTCTTTAAGTGGAAAAGGAGGTATCTATCTACTTGTGTAAAAAGGTTATACCCTTACTACCCTTAAGCTACTAATAAACTTTAGCATTATTGTTATGAGACGTTAAATGATCTTAAAATGTAATCAGTGTTTAGCTTTGGGAGTATAATTAGGTCTTAGTAAGTAGGGGTGATTAATCCAGAAACCATTTTACCTAACTCATTTTTTTAAAACCGAAATTGTATCCTTTTGTCAAACTTAATCAAGAAAATCCTAAATGAATTTTTTAACCATTCCTGATAAATTTATCAAGTCTCAATAAGATACTAGTTAAATAACCAAAGAGATCTTGATGATGATTTCAATTTAACCTCGTTCCCCTAACCCTTCTCAAGCTTCATTGTAATTTTTCTTAAGTAATATTAAACCTTTTGATCCTTGCACAAAGGAGATTATTGTCCCGAACCTGAATGATACTTTCCTCAATTGGAGCTTGTGCTTGTCATCTTGTGCAATGAAGGTATGAAACAAGTTTCGGTTCCTTTAGTTTGGATAAATAAGCTTGTGTGAAATGGAAAACCTCCTTATTAATCAAACGAATTAAGTAAGTTGTCGACATTTTAGAGATTACCCTATTTTAGGAAATTTTATCTTAAGCTAATTAATCATTAGTATAAAGGGAAGAAATCTATCTCAATAAGAATAATTGTGTTAATCATATCACGAATCTTCTATAACATAAGTTAAGAGTTAAACGACGTTTTAGGAAAAAAAACCTTAAAAACAAATTTTACTGTGGGATGCCCCTAACCGAAAGTGTGTTCTCTAGTTTGAAGTTCTGTAATATTTTCGATGCCAGGGCTTAAGGGGATGTTCATCCACACATGAGTGTTATTTTGAATCTCTAATATTTTATTGTAAAAGTTGGATATGTATGTTAAATGAATTTGAATTTAAAATATTGTAGTGCATTTCTAGTGTTCAATAGACGATTAATTAATTTGTGTGTTGTATACTTACATTGTAAATGTAATAAATAGATCTAAAAAAAACATTCAACCCTAGTATAAGACTTGTGTATAACTACCTTTCCTGTGTGAATCCTTTTAGTGTGGGATCTAGATGACACAAATGGAGTTAGTGAAATAGTTGTGTTATGACTTAAACTCTTGTTAATGATCTCTTTAGTTGCTCATAGATAAATGTGTTACCTTGGATAATAACAACATAACACCTTGGTCTTTCATGAAGATTCTTTAGTATAAATATGTACTCTCACCTTAAACTCATATATAGTTGGGGTGTATATCCTTAGGTCCAATAGGAATTAAACCAAACCTTGGCTAATTAAGGGGTCCACTTGTGGGTAAATTTGGTAAGTAACACCTTACGAATGAAATTTATTTGAACTATGTTGACTTTAGAGAACACAGGAAACAAAAAACTTGGTTTCATAATCCCTTGTTATTCCCTTTTATGACATTAGGAATAAAAGAAATTTCTCATGCGGAATCATGAAATGCACAAGCATGCGATCTTACGTTTAAAAAATATATATATCTTGTGGTTCTTGTGTTTTTATAATACTTTCGTAACTCCTTTTGTTATAAAAGAATGATAATAATGAGCCCATATTGTGATGTAAGAGTAAATCATATAAGAGTAAACAAGATTTGAGGTTAGGAATAATGTCACTCTTGGAGTCATTATAACTCAATTAGACATTTCCTTGTGTTAAAAAGAATATGGATTGGCTTGGTGAGATCAACTTTGAGAAAACAAATGATATTTATAGATCTAAATAAAATTTTTTGACTTGGAAATGTTGAATGGGTTCAGAAATTTATCAATCTATATTAACTAAGATAAGGAAATAAGTATACCATGATCGACGAATGTTCATGGAAAAATGTATCTTCAATCTAAATCTCCCTTAAATCCTAAGATTTCTTTCATGACATCACGTCAGATTCACTTGTGTAGCAGGGGTAAACTTTAAACATTGAATAAATGTTTGAGAAGCATATTCTTAAAATAAGAACGAGCGAATTAAGAACTTTGTATGCAATTTGAAATATGCCAAATAATTATGTAAGTTATGGAGATTGTCGTAAGAGATAAAGAGCCAACTTAAATGGTTGAACTATAAGTTGAATGCGAAATGAATTTAAGAATCTATAGGTGGAAAAAAAAGAGATAAAATTATCCTTACACAATAATGTTCTTGGAATGTTAATCGTAATGATATGTTGTGGGTTTCCCAATCCTTGAGACCCCCGCTTTTTTTGGTTGGGTCATTGCTAGTATTCATTCATTGGGGAAAGTGTGGCATTGACATGTATATGGTGTTGTCATGTGTCTATGTGAGTCGATGACTTATTTAAGTGTCTTATGTGTTGTTGAGTTTATCTACTTGGAGACCTTGTGGTGTTGTGTAGTGAGAAATGAAAGTAAAAAAATTTATCCTGGTATTATTAATGTTGTATTTGTGTGTGTAATTTGTGGGCGTTACATTTGGTATCAGAGCGGAGGTTCAGGCTCTCAAACCTTTGGGAAAAATTGGAGTAGTGATGATTTTGCATGGTGGTGGTGGATATTGGAAGAGTAATGTGATATATGTTGTAATGTGAACAATGTTGTAATTGTGATATTATAAACACACATGTTGTACATGTCATTTAGTGCGTATTTGTTATCATGTTGATATGCTTGTGATGAGAGTATTCACTCTCCTTTTTATGGATTCTATGAAGAGTTCACATGTGATGTACTGCCTTGTTGTGTGTGAAAAGAGTGTTATTGTGGATTGTGGATTGTGGGAGAATTTTGGCATTATATGATATGAAGGTGTATTGATGTATTGCATGACAAAATTAGTGTAAACTTAATTGGATTGTATCATGATGTTGTCACCATTTTGTGATGAATAATATGTGTCACCATGTTGTTAGGTTGTGGAGCTTGATTTCATATGTGAAAGTGTTGAAGACTATATACTAAGAGTACTGTACACTTTCAACAGTTGTCTCACTAGGGGTTGGCCTCGAAAAATGTGCCTGATATACTGAGAAATGTGTTTTTCTCATATGGGTGGGATTTTTGACCCATAGGTTTATGGGATGGTTTTGGCCCATGGTTTGATACCGATGGTTTTGCGAAATTGCTTTAAAAGATGTCTACTTATGTGGTTTTGTGCATATAGTAGGGTTTGATGTAACATTGTAGATGTGTCTGAATTCATGTGTGAATTCTCTAGATTTTGTTGAGCATAGCTACAAACAGATCTAGGTATTGTATTGAGAGAACGGTGACTTGTAATAAAATTTAAGCAAGTGATTATTGGTGGACGTAGCCCAAATGGGGTGAACCACATTAAATATTGTCTCTTTGTGTTGTGTTATTTTTATTCTACACTTTTATTTGAGATCTGTAATTATTTCGCATATTAGTTCCTATTGTTGCGATTCTGCGTGGGATTTTTCTACATATTTATCACTTATTTCCTAACAATTGGTTTCAGAGCCTAGTTTGGTTTGCTGAAATGTTATATCGCATGGAATGTTTTATCTTGAGTGGGAGCTATGGCAAATGATCAAATATCAAGAGTTGATAAATTCAATGGGAATAATTTCAGTCTTTAGAAGATGTAGATGGAAGATTACCTTTATTAGAAAGATCTTTATATTTCGACGTCTGAGAAGGTAAACAAATCTTTGAGCATGACAAACGATGAATGGGATTTGCTAGATAGGAAGGCACTTGGGACAATCTGGTTGTGTCTTTCATCTTTAGTATTATTTAATGTTTCAAAGGAAAAGACTACAAAATAACTAATGGATGCATTAGGGAAGTTGTATGAAAAACCTTTTACCTCTAAGAAGATATTTTTAATGAAAAATTTGTTTAATTTGAAGATGTTTGATAATGGTTTGGTAGCAGATCATTTAAATTATTTCAATATGGTTGTAAATATGCTAGCTTTGGTTACAATAGAATTTGAAGAATAATTTTGGGCTTTATTAATTTTGTGCTCTTTACCTGAGAGCTTGAATAGCCTAGTAATGGTGGTAAGCAACTGGATTCTAGCTAACTCAAATTTTAAGTTTGAAGATGTTGTAGGGATGATTATAAGTGAGGAAATGTGAAGAAATAGCTCTGGGGAATCTTATACTTCAGGGAATACTTTGGAAGTGGAAACTAGAGGGAGACAGAAGAATAGAGGAAGCCGTGTAAAATCGAAAGATCATGCAAGGTCAAAATCCAAAAGCAAGATAGTATGCTGGCACTGGAGAAAGTCTGGGCATGCAAAGAAGCATTGTTGGGAGCTTCGGGATAAGAAGAAACAACAGGAAGAAAACAAGGAGGAAAATGTGGTAACGGGTAATGTATGTTAGGATGCTTTGATTCTTTCTTTGCATAATATTGTTGAATCTTGGGTTTTAGATTCGGAGGCTTCTTTCTATGCTAATCCACATAGGCATTATCTTGTTGATTATGTTCAAGGAGATTTTGGGCATGTTTTTCTTGGTGATGATGAACCTTGCAGTATATTTGCAAAAGGTTCTATTTGGATTAAGATGCAGAATGAGAATACATGGCTATTGAAGGATGTCAGACATGCGCCTACTTTAAAACAAAATTTGATAGTTGAGAAGTGATGGTTGTACTATGATATTTATAGCAGAATTTTGGAAGGTTACTAAGGGTGCTCTTGTGGTGGCAAGAGGTAAGAAGGTGGGAACCTTGTATTTAACCAATTATATTACTAATGTTTGTAATCTTGTGGCTCCAGAAGTAGATACAACATTGTGGCACTATAGGCTAAGTCATATGATCCATAAGGGCATGGAGATCATAAAGAAGTATTTTCCTTTATATATAAAAATATGTTTGGAGTTCTGTGAGGACTGAATATATGGGAAACAGAAGCGAGTAAGGTTTCCCAAGATTGGACCTACAAAGAAAGAGAGTAAGTTAGAGCTGGTGCATTCTGATGTGTGGGGCAGGATCAGGTATCATCTCTTGGGGGTTCAAGTTATTATGTTACTTTTATTGATGATGCAACAAGGAAAGTTTGGGTTTATTGTATTAGAAACAAATCTAATGTATTTGACATTTTTGTTAAATGGAAAGACTTGGTAGAGAATGAAATAGGTCTTAAGCTAAACTGTCTCAGGTTAGATAATGAATGGGAGTATTACAACAATGAATTTGATGATTATTGTTCTAAGAATGGAATCCATAGGAAAAATATGGTTCCAGGAACTACGCAACAAAATGGGGTGTCAGAAAGGATGAACAGAACAATAATGAAATGTGTTAGGAGCATGAGGTTACATGCAGGATTGCCTCTTTCTTTCTTGGAAGAAGCGGTGACCACAACTTTGTGCTTGATAAATAGAGGACCGTCAAGTGCCTTGGATGGAGGCATACCTGAGGAGGCTTGGTATGGTAAGAAATTTGATTATTCATTTCTTAGAGTATTTAGATGTGAGGTGTTTGTCCATATAGAAAAGGATGATAGGACCAAGCTAGAGGTTAAATCAGAAAAAATTACTTTCATTAGTTATGGTGGTGATAACTTTGGATATAAATGTTGGAGTATTAAGGACAAGAAAATCATTCAATCTAGGGATGTGGTCTTTAATGAGAAAGTCATGTATAAGCAATAGTTTCAGGAAAATAGGGAAGAATCCAAGAAAGAATACGTAGTGGTGAAGGATATTCCCGATGGGAAAGTGACACATGAATCAGTTCAGGAACCTCCTCAACAAGAACCCCAAACTCCCTTATTGAGGAGGTCTTCTAGGGTAAGAAGAGAACCTAAACATTTTTCTCCTTCTCTTTATTACTTATTACTCATTAACAGTGGAGATGCAGAGAGCTTTGATGAAACAATGCAGGAAGATGCCAAGAAAAAGTGGGAGCAAGCCACAGATGAAGAGCATCAGGCTCTCATAGAAACCTAGACATGGGATTTGGTGAAGATACCTGAAGGCAAAAGAGCATTAGAGAAAAAGTGGGTGTAAAGAGTCAAAGAGGAAGAAGAATGCAAGAAAAGATACAAGGTCCGGTTGGTGGTCAATGGATTTGTACAGAAAAAAGGTGTATATTTTGATGATATTTTTTCTCTTGTAGTAAAAATGACTTCTATTAGAATTGTTCTTGGAATAGTTGCAGTAGAAGAATTCCACTTAGAGCAACTTGATGTAAGGACTGCATTTCTCCACAGTGATTTGGAGGATCTATATATGTAGTAACCAGAGGGCTATGAGGTCAAAGGTAAAGAGGAGATGGTGTGCAAAGAGAAGAAGAGCTTTTATAGATTGAAACGAGCTCCACGTTAATGGTATAAGAAATTTGATAGCTTTATGATGTAGCAAGGTTATATTAGATTCCATTTTGACCATTGCATGTATACAAATAAATTTGAGGATGGCAGTTGTTTTATCATGTGTCTATATGTGGATGACATTTTGGTTGGAGGTAAAAACATGCAAGAAATAAAAGTACTCAAGAAGCAACTAAGTGACTCCTTTGCTATGAAGGATTTGGGGGCAGCCAAACAAATCCTTGCTATGAGGATATCTCAGGATAGGAAGGAATGGAAGCTGACTTTAACTCAAGAAGAGTACATTAAGAAGGTCTTGGAGAGGTAGAATATGCAGGATGCTAAACCAATTGGGACTCCTTTAGCAGACCATTTCAAGTTATCAAAGGAGTAGTGTCCCAAGATAGAGCAGGAGAGAAACTAGATGTCCAAGGTACCTTACTCATCAGCAGTTAGAAATTTGATGTATACCATGGTGTGCACCAGGCCTGATATTTGTCATGCAGTGAGAGCGGTGAGTATATTTATGATTGATCCATGTAGAGATCATTGGCATGCAGTAAATTGGATCCTTCGATATTTGAGAGGGACCATGGGGACAATTTTGTTCCAAAGTGGATCAGATACCACTTTGCATGGTTATGTATATTTAGATATGGCTGGAGATGTAGAAACAAGAGGAACACGACAGGTTGTATTTATATTGTAGGTGGGATAACAATAAGTTGGATTTCACGACTACAGAAGCTGGTGGCTTTGTCAATCACGGAGGTTGAGTATGTTACTTCCACAGAGGCAAGTAAAGAGATGATTTGGCTACAACAATTACTTGAGGAGTTGGGACATAAACAAAAGGAAGGGAAGTTGCATAGTGATAGTCAAAGTGATATACACCTAGCTAAGAACTCTTCTTTCCACTCTAGGATGAAGCATATACAGGTTAGGTACCATTTCATCAGGACAAATTTGGAGGAAGAGAAGTTGAAGTTGGAGTAGATTCATACCAGTTAGAATCTTATAGACATGATGACCAAGGTGGTCACAAGGGAAAAACTGAAGTTGTGTTCATCTTTGGTTGGTCTTCACGAAAACTAGTGAATGGTTAAGAAGCTTTCTCAAAGGAAATCTAGTCTCCAAGTGGGAGATTGTTAGGTTGTGTAGTTTGTTTCCATATGTGAAAGTGTTGAAGACAGTACACTAAGAGTATTGTACTCTAAGATATACCGAGAAACATTATTTTCTCATATGGGAGGGATTTTGGCCCATAGGTTTATGGGATGATTTTGGCCCATGGTTTGATACTCATGGTTTTGTAAAACTGCTTAAGCAGTTGTCTACTTATGTGGTTTTGTGCATATGGTAGGGTTTTATGTAACATTGTCGATGTGTCTAAATTTGGGTATGAATTCTATAGAGTTTGTTGAGCATAGCTACAAATAGATCTGGGTATTTTATTGAGATAACGGTGGCTTGTAATAAAATCTGAGCAAGTGATTCTTGGTAGACGTAGCCCAAATTGGGTGAACCACGTTAAATATTATCTCTTTGTGTTGTGTTATTTTTATTCTACACTTTTAATTGAGATCTGTAATATTTTTTGCATATTAGTTCCTATTGTTGCGATTCTATGAGGTATTGTTCCACATATTTATCCCTTATTTCCTAACACATGTTATAATTGTGATTGACTATATGTTGTAATGATAAACATTGTGTTCCTCATGTTGGTGCCATTTTTGAGCTTTCACCATGTTGCCCTAAATTTTTCAAATCTATATCTGCTCAAAAATGTTTTACCCTTTGAATTGTTGGTCCAAAATTCTCACAAACTTGTTGTTTTGCCCTAATTTGAGAGAATAATCCAAGTTTGCCCTTTTCTGTGTCCTAGTTCTTCCAATTTTGCGGGCTATGTCATTTTTTCCCTTTACCAGATCATGGAAAAATTGAAATTGATCAAATCATACTTGTTTATAACTGAAAATCCTATCCCAAGGTCAAAAATGTTCGGAAATCATGCTTCAGTTGATTCAGAATCGAAAAACCTGCCATCCTTGGTGAAAAAATTGAATTCTAGGGCATCCCTGAATTTTTACGTTTTGACGGTCAGACAGGCGTCATTTTCCGTCAAATTCATCCTCAGAAGGTATTGGCAACGTGGTGGGTTTTCATTGGCTGAGGAAAAGCAAGGAAATGCTGTAACTTTTCATTTTTCAACTTTTTGACAAATGTGGCATTTTCGGGCCCAGGGATCCATTTTTTCTAAATTTGCCTATGTGGCATGTTCTGATTGGTAGGGGGATGGTGGGTGGTCAGATTCCTTAAGATTTTTAGACTTTATTTTGTAAATATTTTAAAGTCAAAAAATGGTCTAAAGCCCCACAGCCAATCCGGAGTGGACACGTGTCCTAAAAAAAATGGGAGGAGCGGCCCGAGGGGGGACTTAGAGTTTTTTAGCTCTAATTCTCTAAGGTTTCAAAATAAGTTTCATCCCTACTCCAATTAGAGGAGGACACGTGGCAGCACGGCAGGCGCAGAGGGGATGCAGATGGTGGAGGTTGTTTAAAATTTTTTCCTTTAGAAGAATAAAAAACTAAAGTAAAATTTTTGGAGCGCGGCCCCGTGACCAATCACATGTGGACACGTGTCCAACAGAGTCAGCGGGTCGACGGGCTGATGGAAGTAAAAGGGGATTTTTTCCCTTTTTCACAAAAGAGTTTAGAGTGAAATGTTTTTAGCATGCCCCGCAAGCCAATCATAGGTGGACATGTGTCCGACAGAGTCAGAGGGAAGTGCGGGCCACGGAAGGAAAAAAGGAAATTTTCCCTTTTAGTCAAAATGACCTAGGGTAAAATTTTGGAGCATGGCCCCACGTGGAATCAATGACAGACACGTTCCGAAGACAAGGCGGGTCGGTGGGTCGGCGGAGGCAGGATAGAATTTTTTCCCTTTTGGAAAAAAGGCTTAAAATCAAAATTTGGAGCGTTGGCCCATGACGAATCACAAGGAGACACGTGGCAAGGGAGAAATCGGAGGTGCAGGCCTATGGGGCAAAAAGTGAAAATTTTCTAATTTTCCAAAAAAGGTCAAAATGCGCAGAATTGAAGCGTGATTTCAATGGGATGCACCATATGCCATGTGTTAACTCCAAATTTCAAGGATGGAGGGATGGAGAAAAAAGTCATATTTTTCCATTTTTCCAAAAAATGAGGAAAATTCAACAACAATCCCAATTTCGGTCCCAATTGTTTTTTGACACCTGATAGGTCTAGGAAGGAGGCGGGGACAAAATGATTTTTTTTGAAATTTTCAAAAGGTCATAAAGTAAATGTTTTAAAACTGGGCCCGATCCAATCATTTTTTGCCATGTGTCCGGCCTTATCCAAAAAATTAAAAAGGTAACTCAAGCTTATTTCTAAGTCCACATCTTCCACGTGGAGGGCTAGAATTAAAAGATGGATAAGATTGATGGTTGCTATGCATCAATTTGTTTCAATTGCCATGGGATCTCCAGGAAGCTTGGAATCACGATTTTTGCATCAAAATTCATCAAATTTATAGTGATTTTGTGTCGTCTTGGCCTTCCAGGATCATTGGCATCACTTTCATGGCTTGATTCTTTGATTGGAGGTGATTTTGAAATAAATTTTGCCCTAATCCGTCCAAAAATGTGAAATGACAAAATCAAAAGTTGCAGAGGTAATTTGAAAAGGTAAGAAGGTGAAAATGATGAGTAAAAGGTGTTTGCATGCCTCAATGATGAAGAACATGGCTCCAGGATGTATAATGATTCAGATATTTGTAATGATTTAATCTTTTTGGGCAAACCTGGCAACTTGCGAATGTTTTTCTGTTTGATGTCATTTTCATTGAGTCATGAGGATTATTTTGTAACAAACTTGATCCCATGACATATTCTTTTCTTGGGAAAGAAAGATCAAATGTCGCAAGAGATATATAATGCATTTTAGAGAAATTGTAAAGAGGTTGGGAAAAAATTTAAAATCACGAGAAAATTCTAAGAAACCCACCAAAGAAACATGATAATTTCTTCTCTGTTGGATTTTCATGTATGTGAGTTGGTTATAAGTGTATAGCCATAACAGGGTAAGTGCAGGAAGTTGATGGACAAATATAGGGTCATTTTCATGGAAGAAAGATCAAATGTGAAGATATATAATGGACGTCATATTGCAAAAAACAGTGAAATCTCAACTTGTAGGGATTATTAGCTATACATGCACTCTAAATTAGAAAAATTTATATAAATATGAATCGTAGCATTCGGAATCTAGTTTCTAAAATACTATTTTTTTTTAAAACGGACAAGTTTAGCTATATTAAACACTTAAAATTATATGACTTAGTTTTTTTTTTTTTTTTAAAAACTTATAAGATTGTAGTCCGTTTGCCCACATTTTGGATGACCAAATCTTGTTATTTTTTTTTTTTTTTCCTTTGGTGAAACGTTAGATGTAGTTGTCTATCTTGGGATGGATTTTATTTTGTATTTTTTTTAGCAATATTTTTTTTAATGATTTTTTCCGTGAAAGTGGTCTGAAAATATTTAGAAAATGGAGTGCTTTCCGTTTGCCCGCCATAACTATATAAAAAAATATCGAAATCAAATATTTTTTTTTTTTTACGTGTATAGAATTTGTCCACGCTTGGGATGGTATAAGTTTTATCATATTTTGATAAGTGAAACAAAAGTTACAGTCTTAAACGTAGACATGAACATTCACGGAAAAAATGTCTTAAAGACCTATTGTTAGTAAAAAATTATAAAATGATATTTATCTTATTCTATTCACTTTAAAAACAATATTTCTACGAAGCTAAGAGTCTCCCCTACGCGATGACACCATTTTTGTGAAATGTTTTCAGTTTTTTAGCATGGTTCAAGTATTTGGAAGAGCAGATTTGAGGTTTTTTGACCTTTTACACTTCATAATGACCTTCCATAGCTTTGGTTGGGGAAAACAAAGATTTTCCGAGGCTTAGGTTCGCAGATAGATCCGCGATCGCGGTTTATAAAGCGCGCATCACGCTATTCATAAATCATATTTTATAAACCGCGATCACGGTTTATAAAGCACGCCATGGTTCATAAATCATATTTACACACATCCCAATGTCTGAATTACCATGTGATTTTTACTCTCTGACCTTACCGTATGAATTAATTACACAAATTCTATTTTTTTTCACGTTTTTCTTATCACCGAAGCAAAACATCATGGGAGACAAAAACGAAGTCAAAAAGGAAGTCATTAAGTAAAAAAACACCAAACGAATTAGAGGCCAACAAAATTCAAAATGCTAGTTAATGTGGAAACTTCATGAATCTAGAAGAGGTTCATCTTCAATCCCAACTATTGTAAGCAATGAAGAACTAGGTAATGTTTCTACTGTCAATGTTGAAGTTGAATTAAATACTCGTGATGAAGAAGTTTTTACTGTCAATTTTGAAGAAGAATTAAATACTTATGATGTAGAAAATGTTGAAATTAAGGAGACAATGAAAATGTGAATAAGGAAATTCATGTTGAAACTATAGACAAACAAAATTTGACAAAAACACCTCCTAGGATTTTACGTAAGAAACCTAATTTTTTTATTGAAATTGATGAAAACATTTTGAAACCAATGTCTGACAAACTTTCTAAATGACAAATCAGAAGAAAAGCCACTGAAATTTGGGATAATCATTTTGAAATTTTAAATGATTCCCAAAGATGTCAATTGTTGGTTAGTTTGATGAAATTGATTAAAATGAGACCTACATTAAACACCTTAGGATTGACAACATCTAATATACGTGGTCAAACCTCTACAATTGTTGAAAACCTTCATGATGCATATCACATTATTGGTGTCAAGAGACGCACTAGGGATAGTAATATTGTGCGTCGTGTACTTGCTACTAGTGTTGTAAGTGAATCAATAAAAAAAAAGCTTGATTACGCAAACAAGTCGAATGTTGCAAGTTAATCAAAAAACTCTAATGAAAGCAATTGAAAGACGTAATATCCTTCAATCACTCAATAATGCCGATTTTTGGGCATTTTCTGCTAGAGCACCACGTAAGGACAAAAATAATTCTGATGCTATAAGAGAAGTTGTTATTAAATTTTGGCATGATAACACTAGAGTTTCACCTAATACAAGAGATGTTATAAAACAGAGAGTTGGTTCTACTAATCGTGAACCACATCCAAAGCATTTCTTAGATATGACTCAAACTCAATTTTTTCGTAAGTTTGAACAAGAGAATCTAGAAATTAAAATTAGTCAACATTTTTTTGAAATGTTGAAACCATTATATGTGAAAATCAACCATGCTCGCACCACTTGTTGTAGGCAACATGTTGAATTTGCGATGCATTATGCTAAATTTTTACGTATTCGTTCTAATTTTCATTCTGAAACTATGTTATCGGAATGTGGTGTTCAAGTTCCACCAATATCTTCCAGGATTTCATTCCTACTATATTTTGTGAAAAAGAAGTTGACAATTTTTTTATAGTTAAGATTGTTTAGATGGAAGTTTTAGAAGACATGCGGTGGATTACCTAAATTGGAAAGTTACATCCATGAGAAAATCAAGGTATAATAGACATAATTTAGTTGAGTTTGATAAATATAAATAAGTTGCATACCATTTGAAAGATGGAAAAGAGTCGAAACGGTGTGAGCTAGTTACGTAACAAATGCCCATTTTCTAATTTATGAGAAAATTTAAGGATGAAATTGTTTATGATAGTATGAGGCATACACATAGAGCTCGATGGTTGGATGAACAATTCAAGCTATGCAAAGACACATTTCCTATTGGACTATTGTTTCAGTGGTCGATTTTACAGAGAATTACACATTGCAACCACAAATGGAGGTTCAATCACAATATTACAACTCAAGACAAGTTGCCATTTTTGTGCATATAGCATTTCTACATTCTCCGATAAAGACAGAGAATGATCAAATTTTTTAAGAGAGTACCACTTTTATATCAGTGATGATCGTACTCATTCTACTGAATTTGTGCAAGGGTGTTTCCAGTTATTTTATGGAAACTTGTCTGATAGGGACATCCACTTCAAACAACATTATATATGGTCAGATAATTACACGTCTCAGTTTAAGAATGCACGAATGTTTTATTGGATGAGCAGAATGCACGTCAAGATGGGTGTGCAACATATTTGAGTTTCACTGAGGCTAGACATGGAAAAGGAGAGCATGACGGTGCAGGGGCATGTGTGAAAAGAGCTCTTGCAAGAGAAGAGTTAAGTACAAAGATGGTGCTAAATTAAAAGATGCAAAGAGCATAGTGGAATGGTGTACTGACAACATGGCCCGAGGTTCTCAAGAAAATTCCACAGTTCATAGATATTTTTGGTTGATAGAGGAACAACATATTGCTAACTACGAGGATTGTATGACACTCACTGGGTCCAGTGATATGCACTCATTTTGTAGCTCAGACACTACTTCGTGGGCCGTATGGACAAGAAAGTTGACATGTTTTTGTGCATCTTGTATCGAATTTGTCACTACTGAGTGTGATTCACAAGAATGGGTGGAAGGATGGATTTATAGGCCTCTAACTCCGCTTCCTAGTTATCAACCTCCACAAGCATTACAACTTGTTTCTGCAGATGAAGTTACAACATCCAAGGACTTTGACGAAATTTTGATTTTGGTGCGACAAGGTATTTATGGTTATTTATTTAATTTTTATATTGAGTTATGTCCATTGAAATTTTAATATGTAATTTAAATTTGAGTTGTTCAACCTTGGTTATTTTTTTGTAGGACATGTGTTTGCAGTAATTGCGATAGAAGAAAATGAAGAAGGAATAGACTATTTCTTATGTCATTGCATCGAGGAAAGAAAGAAGTTGACTTCTCCTATTATAGATGGCGAAGATATTGAGTATCCTACATGGTTAGTGGTAGTTACTGGAACTTGGCTTTGATGGTATCCATTAAAAACTCCTCTGTTTGGGTGTTTGAAGACTTTGAGACACACAGAAAATACTCTTATATTCACATCTAGTTCTAGCGACAAATATTCAACTGTATAGATATCGAGGAAGGCCTAATAACAAGATTCTTTGGAAGGTTCGAGAGTCAGATCATGAAGCAATCTTGTCTGCTATTCAGAGTAGATCCGATCCTGATGGTTCATTGGAATGAATTTACAATGCTCATGTCTGGTATATATAATTTCTTTTCAATATATATATAAATTTTTTAGTTTAAAGATCTAGATTTAAGTTTGAATATATTTTATTTTAAATTTGTGTATTTTGTACATATATAGATAGTATATGGTTTTGATTTGAAACTTAAATTTCTTTGACTAACACTTTTATGTTTAGGTTAGTGGTGCCAGAAAAGCTTCCACCTTCACGTGGTTGGCATTGTTAGTAGAGAATTTTAAATTCTCGAAGCTAAGAGAAGCTTTCATTGTTTGAAAAAGATGTAAATTTTGAAAAAGTTGTAAATTTTAAAAAATTTGTAAATTTTGAAAACAACTCCTCCCCAAGTGTTTACAAGACCATACCTACACGTGTGCACCAAAATGAGAAGGAAAAAATTGAGAGAGGCTATTATAGAGGGTCTCTATGCCGAGGTTTTGGATCAAACGAGGCCTCTCTAGGTTCCACGGAGTCCGAGTAGTCACTCACGTGTTGAATGATATTTTGGTCTCGTGGCTCTTAAGGGACTACGCCCGAAGCCTCCGAGCCCTTGAAAATGACCCTTTCGCGCATCAAAACACTACCTCCTATAGCATTCACCTGGCCACCCGAACATGTTGGCATAATCGGTTTGGTGCCACGACCCACCGTTTGCAAAATATAGCATTTGATAACCTTACACTGGCTCCAACTGCACTATTTCACGCGTTTCCAAACAGTAGGATAGCGAGAGCACCAAAATGAGAAGGAAAAAATGAGAGAGGCTATTATATAAGGTCTCTACACTGAGGTTTCAGATTAGACGAGGCCTCTCTAGGTGCCACGAGTCCGAGTAGTCACCCATCAAAGTTGAACGATATTTTGGTCTCGAGGCTCTTAAGGGACTACGCTCGAACGAAGAAGCCTAGAAGGAATGACCCTTTTGCACCAAACACCACCTCCTCTAGTGTTCACCTAGCCACCTGATGTGTTGGCATAGTTGATTTGGTGCCACGACCCACCGTTTGCAAAATATAGTGTTTGACAACCTTACACTGGCTCTAACTACACTATTTCAGGCATTTGCAAACAGTAGGACAGCAAGAGCACCGAAATGAGAAGGAAAAAACCAAGAGAGGCTATTATAGAGGGTCTATATTCTGAGGTGTTGGATTAGACGAGGCCTCTCTAGGTGCCACGGAGTCCGAGTAGTCACCCATCGAAATTGAACGATATTTTGGTCTCAAGGCTCTTAAGGGACTACGCTCGAACGAAGTAGCCTAGAAGCAACGACCCTTTCGCGCACCAAAACACCACCTCCTATATCGTTCACCTAGCTACCCAGATGTGCTGGCATAGTCGGTTCGGTGCCACGACCCACCGTTTGCAAAATATAGTGTTTGACAACCTTACACTGGCTCTAACTGCACTATTTCACACGTTTGCAAACAATAGGACAGTGAGAGCACCGAAATGAGAAGGAAAAAGAGAGAGACTATTGTAGAGGGTCCCTACACCGAGGTTTCTCTAGATTGAGGCCTCTCTAGGTGCCACAGAGTCCGAGTAGTCACCCGTCGAAGTTGAACAATATTTTGGTCTCAGGGCTCTTAAGGGACTACGCCCGAACGAAGTAGCCCTGGAAGCAACGACCCTTTCACGCACCAAAACACCACCTCCTCTAGTGTTCACCTAGCCACCTGACATGTGCCGGCATAGTCGGTTCGGTGCCACACCCACCGTTTGTAAAATATAGCGTTTGACAACCTTACACTGGCTCCAACTGCACTATTTCACGTGTTTGCAAAAACAATAGGACAACGAGAGCACCGAAATGAGAAGGAAAAAACCAGAGAGAGGCTATTGTAGAGGGTCCCTACACCGAGGTTTTGATCAGACGAGGCCTCTCTAGGTGCCACAGAGTCCGAGTAGTCACCCGTCGAAGTTGAACGATATTTTGTCTCAGGGCTCTTAAGGGACTACGCCCGAACAAAGTAGCCCGGAAGCAACGACCCTTTCACACACCAAAACACCACCTCCTCTAGCATTCACCTACCCACCTAGATGTGCCGTGGTAGTTGGTTCAGTGCCATGAACCACCGTTTGTAAAATATAGCATTTGACAACCTTACACTGGCTCCAACTGCACTATTTTACACTTTTGAAAACAATAGGACAGCGAGAGCACCAAATGAGAAGGAAAAAACTAAGAGAGGCTATTGTAGAGGGTCCCTACGATGAGGTGTTGAATTAGACAAGGCCTCTCTAGGTGCCACGAAGTCCGAGTAGTCACCCGTCGAAGTTGAATGATATTTTGGTCTCAAGGCTCTTAAGGGACTACGCCCGAACGAAGTAGCCCGAAAGCAACGACCTTTCACGCACCAAAACACCACCTCCTCTAGCATTCACCTAGCCACCTAAGATGCATTCCGGCATAGTCGGTTTAGTGCCACGACCCACCGTTTGCAAAATATAGCGTTTGACAACCTTACACTGGCTCCAACTACACTATTTCACACGTTTGCAAACAATAGGACAACGAGAGCACCGAAATGAGAAGGAAAAACTGAGAGAGGCTATTGTAGAGGGTCCCTACACCGAGGTTTGGATTAGACGAGGCCTCTCTAGGTGCCACGGAGTCCGAGTAGTCACACGTCGAAGTTGAACGATATTTTGGTCTCAGGACTCGTAAGGGACTACGCTCGAACGAAGTAGCCCGGAAGCAACGACCCTTTCACGCAAAAAACACCACCTCCTCTAGCATTCACCTAGTGAGCTAGATGTTCCGACGTAGTCAGTTCAGTGCCATGACCAACCGTTTGCAAAATATAGCATTTGACAACCTTACACTGACTCCAACTGCACTATTTTGCACGTTTGCAAACATTAGGACAACGAGAGCACCGAAATGAGAAGGAAAAACTGAGAGAGGCTATTGTAGAGGGTCCCTATGTCGAGGTTCTCAATAAGACGAGGCCTCTCTAGGTTCCACGGAGTCTGAGTAGTCACCCGTCGAAGTTGAACGATATTTTTGTCTCAAGGCTCTTAAGGGACTACGCCCGAACGAAGTAGCCCGGAAGCAACGAATTTTCACACACCAAACACCACCTCCTCTAGTGTTCACCTAGCCACTCAGATGTTGTTGGCATAGTCGGTTTGGTGCCACGACCCACCATTTGCAAAATATAGCATTTGACAACCTTACACTGGCTCTAACTGCACTATTTCACGCATTTGCAAACAATAGGACAACGAGAGCACCGAAATGAGAAGGAAAAAACCAAGAGAGGATATTGTAGAGGGTCCCTACACCAAGGTTTTAGATCAGATGAGGCCTCTCTAGGTGCCACGGAGTCCGAGTAGTCACCCGTCGAAGTTGAATGATATTTTGGTCTCAAGGCTCTTAAGGGACTACGCCCGAACGAAGTAGCCTGGAAGCAACGACCCTTTCGTGCACCAAAACACTGCCTCCTCTAGCATTCACCTAGCCACCTGAATGTGCCAGAGTAGTCGGTTTGGTGCCACGACCCACCGTTCACAAAATATAGTGTTTGACAACCTTATACTAGCTCCAACTGCACTATTTTGCATGTTTGCAAACAATAGGACAACGAGAGCACCGAAATGAGAAGGAAAAAATTGAGAGAGGCTATATTAGAGGGTCCCTATGCTGAGGTGTCGATCTAGACGAGGCCTCTCTAGGTGCCATGGAATCTGAGTAGTCACCTGTCGAAGTTGAACAATATTTTGGTCTCAGGGCTCTTAAGGGACTATGCCCGAACGAAGTAGCCCGGAAGCAACGACCCTTTCGCGCACCAAAACACCACCTCTGCTAGAGTTCACCTGGCCACCCAGACATGCCGGAGTAGTCAGTTTGGTGCCACGACCCACCGTTTACAAAATATAGCATTTGAAAACCTTACACTGGCTCCAACTGCACTATTTCACGCATTTGCAAACAATAGGCCAAAAAAAGAGCACTTGGAAAAAGTGGTTATGGATTCCACCAATGTACTGGAGATATTTTCCCATTTAGATAGCTTTCTTCCAAAACTCATCGGTGTACTCTTGCACATCTTGGCCTTGTTTTTGCTTGAGATATTTTCAATACATGGACCTCTCTTCATCATAACAAATACGATAGAATTTCTTTTTGATTGGCCTCTTAAATTCATCCCACTTAGAAATAGGTGGAAGATTCTTAACAACCAAGGAATGAACATAGCTTTCAAACTAAGTTAAAGCATGAATGGTTAATTTTAACCTTGAAAATGAAATTTATTGACTCTCATTGATTTGATGCAAATTGAAATATACCTCAATTTGAGTTAGCCAATGGTCTAACTTATCGGCATTCATGTCCCCATCATAAGGCTAAATTTATATCTTCACCTTCTCTTTGAATGGAGGAGGAGTAAGTTTGGTATGGGGTTGTTCTTCCCATGATGGACTAAATATTTCCCATAGACAAGGAAATATTTCCCACATATTTGGATAGACTTGCCACATCTGCCTCCATCTTGTAGAAACGTTCTTCTTCAGTCTCATGTGCATCTCACTACGAGCCATGTTTCGTATTCCTTGCTTCCACTTCTTGGTGGAAATATCTTCTTCAAAAGGAATGAGGATACCTTCATCACTTTCACTACCCTTCTGGGTGAGGGGTATCTAACTAAAAATGTCAACACAAGTTAAACCACACAAAAACACTTGATCTTAAAATATCTGATCCATAAATTGCATCTTTTAAACAATAAATGGATCTTATCTTAGTGATGATAAATGAACAATTACCAAAGTTATTATTATCCAATATGTTATGAAATAATCATTCATACAATACTGAAATTTAGATATGCAAGACAAGGAGACAAGAATTTTATCCTAGAGAAACCCAATGTGGGAAAAACTCTAGCTAGGTAAGAAATTTATTCACTTCACTATATAAATCTCTAATACAATACAATACAAGATCACTACCAAAAGATGTCCTTTAACAAGGATTTAAGATCTCTCTACTTGCATCACTTGTTTATAACCTCAACGAGAAAGAACTTAGTTGTCTATGAACAAAACCAGAACAATTTGAGAACTTTCCCCCTTTTCTCACACTTGAATTCACTCCAAATGACTTACTTAGATGATTATTTATGTGCTTGCATTTATAGTTGTTATATCCAAGGATGAAAGGAGATGAGAAACGAACTGGTTTGGGAAGTCCAAACATTTTCAACTATTTAGATTCCCATTTTGGCATCATCAAGGACAAAATCACTACTTTCTACAGGAGGTGTTTGCATAATCACCGCGGTAATTACGTAATCAATGCCTATAAAGCAGCCCCGCAAATCGCTACTGTGAAGAGAAGCGCCTACTTTTCCATTTTCCATAACGATGAACATTTAATGAGGGTATATTTTCCAAGTTTCAAAATTTTCCAAATAACATATATATTTTCCAAGTTTCAAAAAGTAAATACATATAATTGGTACTTTCTGGATCATACTCACGCTTTAATAATTTAATACTTTGTCAATATCAATGTTGTGTCCAAGCCTATTTGCAATGAAGAGACGATTTGGAACATATTAAGAATGTAAACTTAATCAAACTGGAAATAACACAACTTCCATGATTAAAGGATCTATTCTAAATTTATTTAAGATAGTAAGAACTGGGGACAATACTTCTAATTCTATGATCATGAAAACATAAACATACATGAATGAAAATATTGTCTAGATAATTCAAGCACATTAATAAGTTAGAAGTAAAAAACATTAGAATAGCTGAACAAGAAATAAATAAAACTTCCATTCACATCGAGAGGAGTGGCCCTTGCTCCTTCCCTCTAATCTGGTTACTAATGTGTACTCAAAAACACAATTTATTCTAGAATCATGTTCTTTATTTATCAATTGTTCAGTTTACATTACTCTTATTATCTTTCTTCAATGTCCAACCATTTATTCTATAATGATATAAATAGAAGGATATCATACATGCAATGAAATCAAATCAAACATATATAGTTCAGATTTATCATTATGAAAACCAACACACATGGATATATATATATATATATAATCAAACAAAGTGTGCTCCAGACGCACGTCTCTGAAAATATATATGTATAAGTTCATAATGTATGTGTACATCTCGAACTAAGCACGTGTCATAATGTACATATGGGACCACATGCGGTCATAAAAGGCTATATATATACAATGGACTATGAATCTACTCATGACCACATATGTACATCCAGGTGGACTATAAATCTACTCATGAAACATCTTCCCTCTCTTCGCCCTGCTAGAAGTAGCACGTCCATGACCTGGGGATGTAGTGGAGGGAGATGCCACTACGGATTTCATCCGTGTGGTCCTAGTGTCTCTCTAGCATGCCTCGCAACCTAACTCCGCACATTCATAAACAACAAGTTTTTAACACCCAAAATTTTAAAATACATTCAAAATTTAGAAACTTGTACAATTTAGTTAAAATGCATGTGAAATCTTACCGCAATGTCATGATCCCTATCAATTTGTTGTTAAAGTGTCACAGGGACAACAATAGACTCACGAGGGGTAAGCTACATACAAATAATTAATTTTCAAATTAAATATTTCACATATACATACAAAATTTGATATTGTAGATTTAAGTTTAATAAGAAATAATGAACCTCCAAAATTTAACAAATTTAAAAATTGTACCTCGCTTAGTGGATCTCACAGATGCTATGGCAAAGATCTACATCAGTAGCCTCCACAAATGCATATATGGAGGAGTCTCTCTAGCAGTCATAAGCTATACAAAAACATGTACAAATCAATATTAAAATCTACATGACAGAGGTCCAAAGCATGTAATCCACGTGAACTTCCAGTAATTAGAAACAAAGTGTAAAGAGATTTACTAACTTGCGTAAAACTCATGTGAGGCATGCCAGTAGCCTCAGTTCCCTGAGCAGATGATGATGACCCTGTGCTCCTGTGTATAAAAGAGAAAAATATTAATACATGTACAACATACACGTGAAACATTATAATAATAATCTAGTGCAATCAAATGAAATTAAAAATGTAAGTTTGTACAACTTGAAACTTACGTTTGAAACACACCTAGCCACAGTAGCTAGCATGTCGACGCCGGATGTTTCCTTCACCGGCTCTTGCTATTTAAAATAAAATAAAAAATTAGTTTTTTACATGTATGTACATGACGTATAATCATATATATATATATATATATATATATATATCTCAAACATGTGAATTAAACTATCAAACATATATATATATATATATTTAAATTTATTTGAAATTTACCCGTGAAAGACCAATATCAAGTGGCACCAGCCCAAAAACATTCCCAAAGATCTCATCTATAGAAAAGAAATCCTGTGAACCAACAAATGATGTCTCGCTCATAGCAGGCATACGGCACCACATGATCCACAAGTGGTGTGGTGCACTAGAACGGGTGCCTCCACCAACATCACCAGATGCAATCTGGTCACTATGTTGGGTGAGAGTGTCAAGTGAGCTCCCTCAATGCATGTAATGTATCAATCTCCACAACCTCCTTCACTGTAGGAGGGATAACTGAAGGCAGTGGGGGTTTTGGGGCATGGGGATCCTAGTCGACCTACACGTGTGCACTGTGTCCTGCTCTCATGCAGAGCCACCTCCTCGACCAAAAAAAGTCGAAAAAGTCAAAATAATTCGGGACCTCACTGAGCACGAACTCGCAATATAATTTCTTCAAAAATAAAGAGGAACCTCATTGTTGTTGTATGGTGGATAATCAAAACCATCCACCATCGGTCCCAAAAATTGTTTTTGATTCTCATCATCATGGCACCAATGGATCGGGAACCGTTTGCAAGTAATCGCAGGGGGCATTGGTTCTAGGGTCGGTAAATAATGCACAAATGAGGTCTTTTCCAATTTTTTTGTCTTTGATGCCGCATGGGATAGTTATCCGCATACCACCACCTACAACCACTTGTAAAGGTGTTCCATCTATGTATTTGGTTGGTTGGACTCTGACTTCGCCAATCAATGTTTGCAATGTGTATTGGCTAAAGTCACGTGGATGGATTTGTAGCATGATTTTGTCTTATAGTTTGAATTAGGTTCTCAATGACAATTTTATTTTCTCGATTCTTCCAATGATATTATCTTACGTTCTTGCTGGCTCAGTGGGGATAGAAGGAGCCACAGGAGGTGGATCTATGTTTGGAGGAGGGTTTTGAGGAATGTTCTGGAGGGTTTTGAGGAATGTTCGGTGGGTTTTGAGGAATGTTTTGATGGTTTGCATGATTTCAAGCTTGCCAACCAACTGATAAAACAAGAAAATTGTATACATAAACAAACATTTCAAAAACCCATGAAAATGCAAAAAAAAAATACAAAAAAAAAAACCTAAAATGCAAAAAAATGATTACAATCCTTACCTGTAAAAAATGATTAATCTATCGGGGACTTACCTCCTGAGCAATTTCTGCGGCATGGTTGAATCTATTGCTATCCAGAAGTCTGATGAGAAATTTTGAGGTGGTATTGAAAGTGTGAGTGAAAACGTTTAGGAAAAATCATGGTTTGAAATGAAAAATGAGGAAAATAAGGAGTCGCGGGACTGCTAAATTTTGTCTCAGAGTTCCGCGATCGTGGTTTATAACCACGCTTGCGGTTCTAAACCGCGATCACGGTTTTAGGTTCGGTAATTACCAAACCTAGAATTGAGGAACCGTGATCGTAGTTTTAAAACCGTGATCGTGGTTCCTTTATTTCAGGTTTTTATGTCCACAGAATTGTCCACCAACTTCGTGCACACAAATTTAAAATCACTTTACCTTCCTTGACTGCAAAGATTGCTTGTAACCCTTTGTGGGCACATTAGGCGTGGTTTGATCAAGGATTTTTGTGTTTAATTGAGTTCTTTACTTCAAGATTTTGTGGTGAGTTCTCAAAGATTGTGTGAAGAGTGCTGCCTGGGCTTCCATTTATGCCTCTTTTGGCTGAAATAATGTCATGATTATTTGAAGTATTTTATCTGATAGTTGTTTCAAGTATTGTAGAGGTTGTCAAAGATCTGATATATCCCAGTTTGTCTCATTAATACCCCACCAAAAAATCATTCTAAACAACTAATCCTACCCATACTACGCCTGCATTGCATTTTGTGTCAACTAAAGGATCTAACCCATCTACAAAAATGCACAAGGCAAATCAAGATTATAAAATGTCTTCAGTAACCCTTGCCTTGCATTGAAAATATCTCCATGATCTAGGAGTGACAACTTGTGAAAGTTAGATTTGGAGTGTTGATCATATTTTCCTAAGGCCTTTTCATATTATTTTCTTAAATTGAGGGATATCTTCATCTCCTTCACCATTTGGGGGTTACAATGTAGGTTCTCCTACCTTGGTTGAAAGGCACAACCTAAAATAGTGAGGGTTATATAAAATCCTTTCAAAGTGCTATCCATCTCTCCACAAATCTGAGTGCCAGTTAGATCACATCCTTGGCTACAAAATGACACACATCATGATCTATCTGACTTCAAGTTTCATGCCATATCTCTAATGCTGCTCAGACTGAAAAGGAGAACAAATTTAGGTACTAACACCTCATACGTATAATTCATGTAATATGTGTATGGTTCGTGTCATGATTTAGGGACATATGGTGGACATATGATCCCTATTTTACAGTGCTTTCAATTTGGGTACATTATGTGGTAATGTAATGTATTGAAACCCAAGAAAGTAATGATTTTGTTATACCATGTATATATACCATGTCTAAGACACTATGGTTAGTGTGTATGGATCACCATTGTGTTAGTCATGTAGTTATGTGTTATGTTGTGAACCCTACACTAACCGAACCTAAGGGAAATTGGTAAAAGGTGTATGTTTAAAGTGAGGAAATGCGTACTATTGACCAGTCACTCGAGCCAAGTATGAGATAGGAAGTGAAGTCTTACATAGGTTGAAAACCCACTTTTGTTTGTTTGGTATGTATGACACTTGCTCAACGTGTTGTGTTTCGTGGAAACCTTAGGCGCAGTAGATGGTGACTTTTACTCCTTTCTCTCTCCCTATATGGTTATCGTATGGATTTAACCTATGTGTAGTTATGACTATGTTGAGCCTTGTTAAAGTGGTGGTAGGATGATTCAGACAGAGATGATTATAATTGTATTATTTGATATGTTATTTTACGAGCCAAGGTTTGATGTTTGAGTGTCGCTGAACTCATTGAGTACACCTTTGGTGGCCGTATAAGGCCACATAGTTATTGTAATGTGCTATCTCCATATAC
>CM031234.1:744770535-744918753 GCA_018340775.1 Taxus wallichiana var. yunnanensis
TACATTATAACCATATTCAAATGTTTTGTATATGGCAAACAAAACAAAGGCAATTCCCATTGGTGTCTTAAAGGATGTGGCTATCACCATTCAGGGACTTGAAGTCTTGGCACTCATCGAGGTAGAAAATTTCCTAGCACTACTTGGGCACCCATGGTGTTATAAGAACAATGCAGATCTTTGGTTCAACAAAGGGTACATTAGCTTTGAAAATGAGGAGGAATGAGTCATCATACCCCTGGCTGATGGGAATTCAACACCCTATACTGAACCTTTGGGAGAAGAGGTCCTGGATAGAATATATGTGTGCTTAATCAGGGATCAGAGATAATCCATCCTACCGATGGAGTTATCCAATTTGAAGATGCTCAGTCGGTAAGTGACACCACTAGTCTAGCATGTGATAATTGGGTGCATGGGACCTACGAATTGATTAGATGACATTTAAGAGGATCGGTGACAAAGGTGCACAGTTAGGATCCTAGGAGGAAAAGAGCTACCTAAGTACTCAGGAGAGGTCTCCCCTGAGGTCGCTTTGTAGATAATGGAAGCTCAGTGGAAGGAGGAAAATGAAATAAGGGGAATGTTAAGTTACGTTCTACTAGGAACTATTACGCATTGGTGGGAAACACATCGGGATAATCTATTAGAATGGCGTGAAGTGAGAATTGCCTTCTCTGTTCGTTTCTCTAGAAGCAATGCACCCACCACCATCAAGGACTACCATGGTAAGGAGCCCACCTCTTTCCACGTCCAATCTTGTGAAAGAACCTGGAGAGAAAGTGCGGAAGGTTTGCCACCATCCCTCTGGGTGCACAAACTATATTCTACATTGCATGGTTACGCGTGTGCATGGTACATACATTCTAAGACACACTGCCAAACAAGGAATTGGAAAGAACTAGCGGCTGACCTAGTTCAAACATTTGAGTATCAAAGTACCAAGCCATTAGTTGATAAGGCATTGTAGGTTGTCAAGCGCCTTACCATGGGGGATAGTGTCATGGTAGAAGATAGGCTGCTAGACTTGCTTGGTGAACCTAGTTTGGGGAAGAACTTTGAATAAGAGGAAACAAAGGAGGATCAGTTCGAGCACGCATGTGTGAAGAAGGAGAAAGGAAATCTTGTTTATGTGATTGATGAGGAGGAAGTAGAAATCTTGGATGTTAACCATTCTATAGGGATGCATGAGGTAGTGGACAGATTGATACTCGCATGTGTGCCTATCATGAACCTTTAAAAACTAAAAAGGTTAACATCAGCTTAGGAGAAGAACCTAAGGAAGCTATCATTGGAGATTACTGGTTGGAGAAGGAAGTCTCTAAGATCATTGATCTTTTGCGTAAGTTTGAGGATTTATTTCCACACAGTACCATGAGCTCAAAGGTGTCCACCATTCCTTGGGGGAAATGAGGATAAAGCTGAAGGATGGTGCACCCGGTTAGGAAGAGACCCTACCAGATGAATCCCAATTTATGTGTGAAGGTAAAGGAAGAGATAGACAAAATGATAGCATCTGGGATCATTGAATTTGTGGAAGAATCGGAATGGATAAGTCCGATGGTAATCAACATCAAGAAGTATGGGTGGATTAGGATCTACATGGATTATAAGGAGCTGAATGCAGTATGTGTCATCGATCCTTTTCCAACCCCCTTAATTGAAGAAATTTTGAGGGATTCACTGGGCACGAAATCCATTCCTTTACGGATGGATTTTTGGGGTACCACTAAGTCTGGATTGCAAAGGAAGACCAGGAGAAGACAACTTTCGCCATTGAATGGGGAATTTTTTCATACACAGTCATGCCCTTTGGGTTGAAGAATGTGCCTATTGTTTTCTCATGCATAGTGGTACAGGCATTCCAGGACTTCATCCACAAATTCCTTCAGGTATATCTGGATGATTGGACGGTGTATGGGCTAGTAAAAGACCATTGTGATAATTTTAGGTTGATGTTTGAGAGGTGTCGGTAGTTGAGGATATCCCTCAACATTAAAAAGTGTGTCTTTGCTACCCCCTTTGGAATGTTATTGGGGCATATCATATGTAAGGAGGGCTTGCTAGTAGATCCTGCCAAGGTTGCAGTGATTGTGGGATTAGGGGAGCCTACTAGTCAAAGCGCAATACACAGATTTCTTGGAAACGTGAGCTACTATCAGAAATTCATCAAGGGGTATGCCAAGATCACCGTGTCTTTAGAATAATTACTCAGACATAAAAGTGTCTTCCATTAGGGAAAGGTGCAGTAGAAAGCGTTTGACACATTAAAGGATACACTTATCACTACACCTATATTACATTTTCCCTCTTGGGATAAGCCCTTCCATGTTCATATAGATGCCTCTGGAATGGCCATTGGGGTAGTGCTTGCACAACCTGGTGAGGGAATTGTTGATCATCCAATATGCTTTGTAAGTAGGAAGTTGACACCAGCAGAGAAAAATTATACTACCACCGAGCGCGAAGCATTGTCAATGATCTGTGCGCTTCACAAGTTCAGATAGTATCTACTAGCAACTCCCTTTGTGTTTTACACTGACCACATGGCATTAAAGTAATTAGTGAATAAGCCCATTCTACAAGGGCACATATGTTAGTGGGTGTTTTTATTTCAAGAGTTTGAGTTCACACCCATCTTAATGAACATATGCTAGTTGTGTTCCTTAAGATTGGTATGCCATCGGAAGGGATGAGGACGTTAGAGAAGAAACAACTAGCCATACACACCACACCCTACATGTTGATCAATGGGGACTTATACAAATTAGGGCATGATGAGTTTTGTGCAGGTGTGTACTAGACCATGATCTCCTCACCATCATAGAGGTAGCACAGGTAGCAATTACAGATGGACATTATGCAGGTGACGCCACCGCACATAAAATATTAATGAAAGTCTTATGGTGGGAAACTTTGTATAAGGATTGCAAGGACTATTATAAAGCATGTGACCACTGTCATCACCTTGGTAAGCCAGGAAGGAGAGATGAAATGCATTTGCACCGTATCCCTAGCGCTAAACCTATTGAGAAATAGGAAATAGAATTTGTAGGCCCTATTGCACCAGCAGCACGTAGGACTGGATCACGCTGCATAATCACTTGCATAGACTATTTTACAAGGTGGGCAGAGGCCCCAACTAAAGACTGCATAGCAGCTACAGTAGCAAGATTTTTGTGGGAAAACATTATCATAAGGTATGGATGCCATTTAAGTTTAACTAACGATAGGGGTACACATTTCTTGAATGAGACCGTGAGGATTCTCATTAGCATATTTCACAAGACTACACCTTATCACCCACAACCAAATGGAATCGGAAGCTTTTAACAAAATATTGAGTCATGCCCTGACAAAAAATTGTGATGTCAGAACTCAAGGTATCATCCGTATTATGGGCTTATAGGAAGCTATTCTAATTGGTGTTTGGCATGGAAGCTATTCTGTTGGTTGAGTTCATGATACCCTCTCTGTGAATAGCATGTGTAGGAGGGCTAGCTGATGAGCAAGTGCTGGAAGAGAGAATTAAGTAATTGATGAAGCTGGATGAAAGATGATCACTCGCCAGGTGGAGCCAAACAACATAAAAAGTAAAGCAAAAATCATGGCATGATCACCACATTAAGAACAAGAAATTTAAGGTTGGGTAGATGGTCTTATTGTATGATTCTAATTTTATGCGCCATCTGGGAAGTTGAAAGTCCATTGATTGTGTCCCTACACAATCTTTTACATCCTTGCTTTGGGTGTGTGCCAGTTACAAGCGATGGATGGAATGAAATTTCATGGACACTTCAATGGGAGTAGGCTGAAGCCCTACTATAAATAAGGCTTCTTGGTGTTTGTAAATAAGGCATTTTTGCTAGATAATTTAGAATTTCTTTTATGCATTTCCTTTCTTGTATTTCCCTTTCGCGTTGTTGTTTTGTTTTATGCCTTGGGTGTTGGTAACCTTGTTACTATTTTTAGGGTTTTGAATGCATAGAGGGCCATGCATAGTTTAAGTGTTGGGTGGAGTGATGCAAAGGAAAACAAGGGTAAAGTGCCAAGGAGGATTCTGTTGAAAATCCTAGTTGAATGGCCCTGTTGAAAGAGGTGCATGAAAGAAAAGGTGGAAAAGGATGGTTGGTGTCAAGATAAGGCTACTTTCAGATCCCACATATAGAGAAGGAAGAAGTGCATAAACAACATGAGGTAGGTGAGAGAAAAACTCATGACTGAAGAAGTTCCTTCAGTGCAGGTGACACATGCACAAGAGTCTTCAGTCAAGATGGATTGGTTGCGCGCCAGAAGGTTGGGGATTATCCACCCAGGTTGGGTGCGTAAGTTAGGGGTGCGAAGTAAGGATTTTTTTGAAAAATCCACTTTAAATGTTAAAATTACGGTGGTAGGTGAAGTAGCATTTAATTCTTAAAAGTGGGAAAAACTATAAATAAAGGTTCGGGCATTTCATTATTCACTTTGTGTATAAGGAGAAAGAAGCGCTTGTGCATCTTTGCAAACTAGGGCTTCCAGAACTGATCCGTGTGAAGAAAAATTTGAAAAGTGTGAGCGTGAGTCACTAGTTTGGATTTTCAAACCAGAGAGAAGGGATTTCATGGGTGTAAGAGAAAAAGTGAGAAGACACCATTTGTGAAGGAATTATCCCAGTTAGGGTTTGAAGAACTAGGGCACGGGTTTAAGGGGTTTTCTTCACAAGTTCGAGATCTAAGGTTGGAGGGAGTGGAAGAATAGAGTAACAGGAAGTGATTGAAGTGATAAGAGAACCTAGACAATGGCACCCAAGAAACCAGTTGGCACACCTAAGAAGGGCAAGGGCAAGGGCAAGCAACAAGAAACTGTCGCACATACAAATGAAAAATGGTACACAGAAATACAATATCCAGATGGAGTGTTCTTTGGGAAAGGAGTGGGAGTCCCATTTGAGAAACATGTCTATAAATGACTACACTCATCATTCGAGAACAATCGAGAATAAATGGCACTAGAGTTAGTGCACCGAACAAATAAAATGACACCAGAGGGTTTTTCAATCTATGACGATGATGTAAAGGTCAAGTTTCAGATGTCAGGGTTATTGCAACTCTTCGAGTTGCCTTACTTCGGGAATCCTGAGTGCCTATACCAATGGTTGATGTTGTGCATGCACGAAGACTACTTCCACTTCACAGGGCACAAGATGCACATTACCCCTCAGCTCATTTTGCATTTCATAGGCCTCATATGTGAAGGAGATAGTTTGGAGGATGACTTAAGCAACAAAGAGGAAATTAAGGAGACTGTCACCGCCTATGCATACAAAAAGGGGTTGAGGTACTATGATATCACGGACATCAAGGACCTGGTGATGAAGATGGTTGTGCACCTTGTAACAAAGATAAATGGTTAGGAGAGATGGACCTAGGTTAATAAGGCATGGTTGCATGTTTGCATTAAAATTTTGTAGGGAACCATCTACAACTTGTCTGCATTCATCGCGGATGAGATTGTCAGCAGCAAAAAGGAAGGTGATAAAATCCTTTTCGGTAATATCCTACTAACCATTGTATTTTTAGAGATTAGAGTGTCGGATGCATCAAAAAAATTCATGTGGGAGTACCCTGTTGAGGACCCTTCACCCACGAAGAGATTTGAAAAATACACCTGTGATAGTATAACAACCGTGCACAAGGTGCGCTTGGAGAAATTGTATATGCGCCTGAGGAATGCATTCGAGGAAGAATGGAGGATCCCTAAACATCTGCCAGTGGCCACTAAGGGAGAGGCTGAGTTTTTGTGTACCAAGCATTTCTGCTTGAGTAGGTTCAAACTAATAGATGAGACATGGAGCCCATGGTGCTATCTCCCTTTTGCCTTCACAGCTCAACACTTCCAAGAAGGAGTGAACAGGTTCAGAGAATCCAAGAATTTGAGGTTATACCTTGGTAATCTAGACTAGGACCACAGGGAAATGTGCAAAGGGTTGGTCTACCCCAGCAAGCCCATATACGTGGAGAGGTATGTGTCACGTGAGGTCCCAATGGTGAGACCCATGAATTTTCCCATTGCAGAAGGATCTGCAGCGCACGTATACCTCCATTTAAGACCCAAATTTGAGAATGGTGCATACTTGGAGAATGATGTCTCCATACCTAAAGATCCCATGGGTAGAAGAAATCTCACACTCAAGAAAAGGGAGAGAGAAGAATAAAAAGCACCAACTGTGCAAACCGCTAGCTTGAGTAAGTGTGCTGGCGGAAAACACCAAACCTAGCACCTATACGCATAGGAAGAAATCCCTGGTAAAAGAGAAGACCTCAGAAGAAGAGGTGTCAGAGCAACCCCTCACCAAAGAGAAGTCACTAGAGGAAGCAGAGAAGGTTGAATCCCCTTCCAAAGAGTCACCTCTCAGAAAGAAATAGAGGATAAAAGAGGAAGCTGACTCGAAGGAGACAGAGAGCTTGGAGAAATACATAGGTGAAAAGGATGATAATGATGAAGAAGATGATAGTGAAGATGATGATCTGAAAGAGATCAAGAGCCACTTGTCTTTAGCATGCATGATTCAGAAGAAGAGGGCGAAGAAGAAAAACAATTCATTTTCATGCAGTGCAAGGGTAGCCAGGGTGAGGAAGGCACCCATGAAATGGAAAGAAGTGAGGAGGTTGGCACGTAGAAGTAGAGAACTCTAATCCTTACGTAGGAATAGATAACCAAGGTGGATGAAGAAGAAGCAACAAAGATCATTAAGACCTTGGTGGAAGAGGATTTGGAATGCAATGTTGAGCTGGTGTTGAATGAGGATAAGGAAGAAAGCGAGAAAAGGACCACGACAACATTGGAGGCTCCACTTTAACTGTAGTTATTCCTAAAGGAATGCACATGGGAGGAAAGCGTGTGGAGGAGTAGAGGCTAGGGATGGGTTATATTGATGACCCCAACAAAGTGTTATGCACATGGTTCCAAAGCACGATTCCAGTAGAGGAGCTCATGGTGATGTCATATTTTGATAAGGAGGTTGCATACCCGTGGACAAGGAAGATGCTCTCATGGGCATTTGAGTCCCATCTTGATGAGCTAGAATTTGAAGTAAGCCATGGGGAAATTATAACATTTCCATAATCAAAAGGAGACAACCCATTGGTAAATGATTAGCATCTCTCAGATGAACAACTATGCAACATGCTCAACAAGGTCTGTTGAGGTCGAATCTAGACTCTTTGGGTGGAATGATAGAATCAAAGATCTGGAGGATGAACTAAAGAAGAAAGAGGAAGAGCTAGCTGCAAGGAAAAAGGAGCTAAGTCAAGAGAAGTTGATCAACACCCAAGTGGCAATGAGAGTTAAGGGATGAAAAGGCTAGAGTGCACAAAGTTTACAAAAATGTGGAGTCCATTACAGATGTCATAGTATTGAAGCATCCGGACCTAGCACCTACCATGCGGAAGTATGCATCTGCCATGGAATGCCTAGAGGATTTAACAAGAGCCCTCACCATGGAGAGGTAGCTGTTATCTTTGGAGTCTATACAATAATTGGCGCATGCTTAGAGAAGGAGGATAAGTTGAAAGTCATGGTGCTCATAGTAGAATACAACAAGGTCCTTGTTGATGTAAATATTTCCTCCCGAAATGTTAAGGTTGCATACGGCAACTGCGCGGACAGAGACAAAGTGGCGAGCATGCTGGTTGCCAATGATGAAGTGGAACTTAAAGAGTTCTAGGAGAAGAACAAGGGGAATAGAGCGGAGCGGGAAAATATCCTAGCCGAGGTTGAAAAGAAATTCGAGGCCATTGAAACCTTAAGGGGTTCAATCAGAAACTAGTTAAAGGAATTGTACTCACAGATAACACGAAGGATGGATGCATTGGAGGATGTAGGAAAGGAGTTAGAAAATATTGTTGACACCATGAGTGCACAAGGAGATGGGCTAGGTTTTGATCAGGTGAATGCCTTAGTGGGTGATCTTTCCAGAGAGCACAAAATGACGTCGATTCCGGAACAAGTTAGAGGCCGACTTACAAAAGGATTTTCCTAGCTTATTGCAGTAATGCCATCATTGTCCCATTCTTTCTTCTTTCCCAAATTCTTCATCCCCTGATTCTTTTTCCCAACGCGTAAGCCTACTATGTTTCCTTATCCAGCTAAGAAGTGTTCCGTGGACGGAGAACAAGCGTAGTGTGGGGTGATGTTGGGCCCCTGACATATTGGCCAAGTGTAAAAAGGTACGTAGGTATGCAAAGAGAAGGCATGCAAGGAAGGGTTTAAGGAAACCCGTGGTGTGCATGTGGACAAAGCCAAGGTTCCAGGACTTAGCCATATTGGGAATTTTGGGAAAGACATGAGAAAAGTGTGACCCAACTATGCATGCGAAGTGGATAAGGTGCCATTCTGGCGATAGGTTGGCCTAGGAAGGAATATGCCCTACAAAGTAGAGGTTTCTAGAAGGACATCGTGGCATGGAGTGGTGAGCTCAAGCCTGGAGAATCATGCAATCCTGGAGGACCACATTCAGACACTTGGTGACGGATCTGAGGCCGCAGGAGAATGAGTTGGCAGATCAAAGAGGCTATACATACAAGTACCAATGAAGTAAAGATAACACATAGAGATAGGGTGGAGCTCTGTGGAAATACTACAAATACTCTATCAATTTGGGCAAATAAGGGTAGGAAAGGATGTATCAAGGGTTGGGAATTATAAATTTTCTTTTGTGGGCCTAGTTATATGAGTCTAGTTATAATGCATGACTATGGTCTGCCTTTCTGTGACATTCTGTAATGGCCTAATGAATGTAATAAGGCTACCAATTGATATGAATATGAGCATTAATGGTTCTGATACATACATCCTTCTTCATAGTTCTTTTTCATTTATGTTTATGAACTAAGTATGAATGCTTGTATGATTTCCTTTCTGTATTGGTGTAAGTTCTTTAATTTGTTAAGCACTTTATGTCTAGAATAACTGCAAGGATCTAGAAGCTTCTGAGCTCTATGGTGCTTGTATATCTTATTTCCTTTCAAAATCTCTTACGCTTAGATCATAGATGATGTTTCCCATTAAACTCACATAAAAGAGAGACTTGGTGCCCACGCATGCCTCAGGTGAGCGCCCAGTGCCCACTGGGTGATAGGCCGGCACGCATGGGATTTCTTTCCGTTGTGATGGGGGTAAAAATGACTACATATAGAGAACCCGGGACACTAGAAACTTGGTTCCATAATCCCTTGTTATGCCCTTTTATGAGCATAATAATTAAAAAAATCTCATGCGGAATCGTACATAGAGTAAGTAACAGCTATATAGAGTGTGTGTATATATATATATGCTTAACAGTAAAGGAAAGTTAAGTGGACCATGCCCCATATAAAAAGTGGAGACAAAGATGTAGCAATGAGAAACATATGAAGCAACCTCTACTAGTGGCACAAAGAAACAAAATCACAACACATCAAGACCAACAACAATACAAAAAATCTAAACACTCAAATAGCTCATCCCTGAGATCTCTTCCCATGGGATCTTAAGTCCATCTTAAGGGGAGAATTATTTCCTTTCTTTTTCATCTCACAAATGTATAATAATTTTCAGTATTTGGATATTCATTTTCATTATTATGGATTAGAATCATAACTTCAATATTCTCCTTATATTTTAGGCTTACAAATGAAACAAGAGGGAGGAAAAATTTCCCTTGTTCAAAATCACCAACTCGGCAAAGCTCTGAAGATCTAGTTAAAGTGGATCCTTTTGAATATGAGGAAGTTCCTTGTCATTCTCAAAATCTAAGTCAACATCTTTCTTTGTCTCAAAATATGATTCACTATTTAATGGGTCATTTACAACCAGGTGGCAGGATTTTTATTCTTCCACCAAGAGATTCTACTTTTAGAATGTTTTCTTCCAAAATGACAATCTGAATCTAAATGACCAAGAGAAAAACATTATCGAAGCCTGAAGGGAAACCCTTCATAGTCCAAATTATGTATCCAAATTCTATCCTCAACATTGAGTTTGATAGTGTCTGGAAAATATACAAAGGTATCCATATCAACCAATATTCACACATATGTAGTGTACTCATAATCTTAAATCTTTGGATCAATAGCTAAAACTTTTCCTAGTGTGTTTCCTATAACAGTTAAGTGTAGTGCTTTAAAGCAAGTTAGTATCACACTGAATACTCCATTATAAGATATAAGATATAATGGATATTACTTGAGCATGGTGTATGAGCCTTAGGACAAATGAATTATTATAGAGAAAGGATAGATTGTTTTTAAAATATTTTCAAAAATATTGTTCCTAAAAATGGCTTGAAAAATATAACAAAATTTTCAAACTATTATAATTTTTTTCATTTATTAATTTGACCACAATAAAAAACATTCTGGACACAAGGTATTGTCAATCTATGTGGACAAACTATTGTACTTACCCTTATTTTATTATTTAATAACTACATCATTTTTAAAAAGAAAGGTGCACTTTATTATTTTAAAGAAGAATTCTAATATTTCAATATTGATTTTTTTCTTCGCCTTATATTATTTAACTATTATAATTGATTACGATTTGATTATTCTAATAATTACATCAATAGGTCTCAAGTAAGTCGAAGTTGGATTTTATTTCTTCAGCTTGTAATTAGAATTAATGGACTACAATTTTTTGGTACAAATTTATATGGCTTTGGAAAGGTTGATGGGTCCATACTTTCTCTTTATTAATCTAAGAGAAGTGTTACTTATTTAAAAATTGTTTAAAAAACCAAAACAATCTTAAAATTTTAAATTTTAGTTAGCATTTCCGGGATATGATACAACAACAAAAATTAAAAACCATACTAAGAAATATATATTTGGGAGGAGAGAAATGAGACTATTTTTTAGGCTATCTACTCTTACAAGTTTATACAAATAGTTACATAGTTATTTTCAAGGTAGAAACTTTCGTACGGAGAATATTAAACGGTGGACCTTAAATAAGGCAAAAAATCGTTTGATCAAAAAAATATGATATATATGGAAAAATATGATAAACAATATATTTAAAAAATTCAATATTGTTAATAATTTAAAACATAACTATACAAAAAATTAAAAATTACAATCTATGAAGAACTTATGTGTCCATGACAAACTATAGTTCTTACTACTTAGTATCCTTACCTTGCCTGTGTACTATATGGTGTGTTATAAAATATTAAAAGGCATGATTTTAATGAATAATTACGTCGAAGGCGTTCCCCCTATGGGAAATGCCTCTTCATACATTCATGCAACTAACTTAATTTTGATGGTCATTTGGATGTTTTGCTACTGGCGATAAATTTTGACGGACATTATGTTAGTTTCGAATGTAGTTAACAGTTCGATGGATGCGACAGTTCCCAATATTACTTTTTAGTAGTTCCATGCTAGATCCTCTACAGAAAAATCCTCCACCTCATCAATGGTTTCATCCTTCAAAATCGAACAATCCTATTATTCATCATCCAATCCAAGCTCATAATGGGGTGATTATTTCTTGAGGACCTTTTATTTGACCAGTTCGTTGCTAATCGTAGAAAACTACGAAGGAATAGGGGCAATGGCCAAAACTACCAAACTGTCCACCCCATGAATAGGGGAGATCTTTGTAGAAGACACTAATGACAGAAAATCACCAGCATGGCTAACCACATGCCCGAAAATTATATTATAGCATGCACAAAAAGTGTTTGACAAAATGTCTGAGTGACTTGTGAATTTATTGATTGCAATACCCACAAAGCTTGCATGAATTTGAAACTGAGATGGAAATAGTTGGAAGAATCATGCATTAGAACCTTTTTTTTTATCATTACATGGTAAATAGAAGTCTGTGGGACATCCTACACGGTGAGTAAAATGATTATGTTACTAAGAAAAATGCATGTGTACATTGTAGATTCATATTTTGAGATTATTATAGGGATGTGAACACTTCTAACATTCATTTTGATAATAATTTTGAAGCATATTGGCCATACTTTTGAATTTCCATGTGCATTTCCTCGGCCAAAAGCCAAGCCTATAGCTATGTTATGGGTACCATTGGTTACATTGACCCTAAATATGCAAGAACATCAAGTATTAATGAGAAATATGATGTATACAATTACGAAATTGTTCTTCTGGAGTTGCTAACGGAAAGGAACGATGGGGACAAACATTGGCTAATACACAAGATCCGAAATTGAGTTGTACAATGCACTTTTAATGTCTCCTAGATTCTCGATCAAATAAGTTTCTTTTCTGGTGTATGTGATAATCAGGGTAGTGTATACCAATGCATAGTAAGTAATCTAAAATTAAAAATACCAAACAGTTATCATCTCCATAAGATTTAAAAATAAACAAAAATAAATTATTTGAATCATAACAAGTTTTAATAGTTATTTTTCTTGATATTTGTGAGTGAACCTAGATGTACCTCTTATTAAAGTGGCCCAAGTTAATGAACATTGCCTCAACACCTAGTTTCAATAAGATACAAAAGAAGCAAATTTCAGGCTATCTCTTTCTAGGTTTGAATCCTTGCTTTATGTAAATACTTGTTTATTGTAAATCCTTCTTTTAATAATGGAGAAAGGGTGTCAAATAAATTTATATGTAATGAATACATACATGTTACGCACAAGAAAACACCTCCAAGTAACACCCACCCACCTTTTTGTCTATGAAAGAAATAGACTATGTAATAAGGGTCGATTCCCTTGAATGTTGTTGGATAATACTTTAAAATATTGTATAGTCTAATAAAGGCAATGGTCATGAACCTAGAGAATTATACTTTTTTTAACTATTATTTTTAGAAGAATAATTACAACTTCGGTATGACCTTAGGGGCATGATGTAACGCCCACACATTACACACACTTATAATACTAGGTAAAAAATTTTTTTGACTTACATTGCTCACTACACAATAGCACAAGGTTCCAAGTAGAGAAACTCAACAATGCATAAGACACTTACATAAGTCATTGACTCACATAGACACATGACAACACCATCTACATGTCGATGCCACACTTTCCCCAATGAACAAATGCTAGCAATGACCCAACTAAAGTAAAATGACTCAAGGATTGGAAAACCCACAACACATCATTACCATGATTTCATCTTATTTACGATTAACATTTCAAGAACATTATTATGAAAGGATAATTTTATCCTTTTTCCACCTACAAATTCTTTAATTAATTTCATATTCAACTTACAGTTCAACCATTTAGGTTGGATCTTTACCTCTTACAACAATCTCCATAACTTACATAATTATTTGGCATATTTCAAATTGCATACAAAGTTCTTAATTCTCTCATGCTTATGTTTAGATTATACTTCTCAACCATTTATTCAATGTTTAATTTTTTTACCCTTGTTACACAAGATAATTTGACATGATGTCAAAAAAGTAATCTTAGGATTTAAGGAGGGGGTTTAGATTCAAGATACATTTTCCCCAAAAACATTATTCGATCGTGAAATCTTTAATTCCCTACCACAGTTAATATAGTTCAATAACTTGTTGAATCCATTCAACATTTCCACATCAATAAATTGTATTTAGATTTATATATATCTTTTGTTTTCTCAAAGTTTGATCTCACCATGGTCAATTCATATTCTTTGTAACACACGAAATGGTTTAATTAAGTTATAAGGACTCCAAGAGTGACATTATTCCTAACCTCAAATCTCATTTTACTCTTACATGCAATATGGTCTCATTATTGACATTATTTTATAACAAAAGGAGTTATGGAAGTATTTTTCTAACATCCAGAAGAAGTACATGACTGGAAGCATGATAAACTACACATGAACAACACGTGATTTGTGTTCAAGGTAGGAGCCCATGTTTCTGCATTTCAAGATTCCACATGTGAAATTTATTTTATTCTTATTGTCAAAAGGACATAACAAGGGAATACAGGACTAAGATTCCGATTTCCTGGGTTCTCTAAAGTCAACATATTTCAAATCAATTTCATTTGGAAGGGGGTTACTTACAATTTTCTACCCACACGTTAAACTCCTAATCAATCGAGGTTTAGTTTAATTCCAATTTTCACTCAATGCTCGATGCTCTATTATAGATAAGATTAAGGTGTGAAAACATAGTTAACCTATAAACACTCAGTAAAATATCAAGGCGCTATATTGCCACTAGCCAAAGTAACACATTTAGCTGTGAGGAACTAAAGATATCATTAACAAGAGTCTAATTCATAGTAGAACTATTTCACTAGGTCCATTTATGTCATCTGGATCCCATAAATAATTCATTCGATGAAGAAGAAAATTCCTATATCTAACTTCGTAAGAATTGGTAGACAACTAGGATACTAAGGAGGTGTTATCTCTAATTACTCTAGATAAAGTTTGTCTCGGTTGTTCCTAATCATCGGGTTCATGATGATAATGCTAAACATACTGACCATGACAATAACACAAACTAGGGGTCTTATTTACCTAAGCTATGAGGTTCCATCGAGCACAAAAGTTTAAGTTCATTTTACGGTTTCAATGTCCTTTGGGATAAGAAAGATCATGCGAGAAGGATGACATCGAGTGTAGAAATTGAAGTTTATCCTTAGATTTTATTTTTCCACACTAAAAGGATTCATGCATGAAAGGTAGTTATACATGAGTCTTATACTAGGGTTGAGTGTTTCGTTTAGGTATCTTTATTACATTTAAAAGGTAAGAATACAACACACTAATTAATTAATCGTCTATTGAACACTGGAAATGCACTATAATATTTGAAATCCAAATTCATTTAACATACATATCCAACTTTTAGAATACAAAATTTGAGGATCAAAATAACACTCATGTATGGATTAACATCCCCTTAAATCTTGACATTTAAAATATTACAAAACTTCAATTATAAACCTTTTCATACTTCGCAAATGTTGGAATTTCCTCTACAGTTTCATTTGACATACACAAATATATATGCAACCCTCTTTTTCCCATATGTAAATATGAATCAAAAGAACACCTTTAGTTACATGTAAATTTCCCAAAGCTCCCCTAAAATTAGCATCTCATTATATTACAAAAATTCAATAAATAACTTTACTATAACATAACAATACATGAAATATTCCTATTATCCAATTTTTCCCCTCCGGAAAAATTGATCAAACACGCCCTTGCACAAAAAAAATTGTGGTTGATTCAGTTATGAGAGCTTTCATTTTGAGCTTGGTGGAATATGGTTGAAGCATGTCAAGTTATAGATATTTTGGGAAAGGAAGAAGTCCAAAATTTGGGTTTAGACTTTGGAGGTGGAGCTTTTGGAGATCTCGGTGAGTCAAATGTCTGAAAGTCTAAAATTTTAGGCTTTCAGGTTTTAGAGTTTTGGAGATCTCGGAGCGCAAAGTTGGAACAATGGAGGAAAGGTTCTGAAACCTGAAACTCCAAAAGTCTAAAATTTTGAATTTTCCGGTTTAAGAGTTTTGTGTATTTGGGATTCGAGGTTTCAGAGTCTTCGAAGACAAAATAAGAAAAATGACAAAAAATATCTGAAATCCCAAAAGTTCAAATCTCGAAAGGGTTTGGATTTCAGAAGTCAACGGAAGTTTTGGGGTCAACGTGATGGAAACTTTGGGTTTTGGGGTTTCAAAACTTTAGGTTTTATGGTTTCAGAACTTCTGGCTTTGGGGTTTGGAACGCTCGAGGTGATTTGGGAGATGAATAGTGAAAGGGTTCTGAAAATGCAAAATGTCTGAAATTTTGAAATTTCAGACTTTCAAGTTTTGGGGTTTCAGAGGTTCAGGTCTCAAAATTTCAAAACTCTCAAGAAATGTTGGCGAATGAATAGTGTTTCAATCTCCGAAGTGGAAATGTCCAAAATTACAAATTTTAGTATTTCAGAGGTTACATGCATTTCGGAATCTAATAAAGGAAGATCAACAGTTTGCCATTTTTGCAGAATGACACCTCAACCTTCAGGTGGCCATAACTTTGACTAGGAGCTTAGATTTGCACAAGAAAGGACTTTTTAGACTGGGGAACACTGTATGAGGTGAAAGGAAAGATTAAATATCCTTTTTAAGAAACCTGATTTGTGCGTATCCTACATCCAAGGATGTCCATGAGGTCACATTTCTTGTAGGCACTATGGTGAACAGTTCACATGCCAGGTGCATACTTTCAAACTTTCATACATATCTACCGAAGCACTTGCTACTACAAATATTTCACAAAATTCCTTTATCTATTATGCTTTTTATGGATGTCCATACCCTAATCCAAATCTTACGTTTATCATAGGCTAGAAGTAAATCACAACAAACATGAGTATGCTAGAAACTATAAAGGAGTTTGGCTCTAATCCTATTAATTTCACTTGCTCAAACCATTCACCTACCTTGCGCATGCACCCATATTTTGTAGGCATATCTTCCAGGGAACTTACAACTAAGACATGTGACAAAAATTCAATCGCTACAACTCTCCAACTATTGCTTAATTTTTTACTTTATTTTGGGCTTCACGTGGTTTTGCTGTAGATTTCAAATAAATTATTTTATTATTAGGAAAGGAATGATAACAGGTCTGAATGGCTGGAAACCCACCAATGTGACCTGTTAGCCCATATTCCACTCGTCTTAATCTCACCTAAATGCAATAATATTTTCCACTGTCCTCTCCACTAGTCTATGCCACTAGCTTTGTTTTTTTATTTTATATTATATCTCATTATTGGGAATTACATTTCCCTCCCCTTATAAGAGCATCATCCTCGATGTGACACAATGTTGAAGCTCTAAGGATAGGTAGGAATCAAGTCAATAATGACACATGTCATTTAACAAAACATATGTTTGGTATAACACGACCACAAGGAAACAAACTAAATTTGGTGATATCATAAATTTAAATGTTCGTGAAGATTGGAATTTCACTTTTACTTTATTACTTAGTATTTTCCTCTAAAGTATTTTTTTAATCTCAAACTCTTAGTATTTCAATTCTTAGGATTTTAGTTGTCTTATGTTCGTAGGTGCCCAATAAAACTGACATCACAATACTACATCAGGGACAACACAACACTAATGGTTCACAACACATATTTCTACATACTTCCACTACTATATCACATTGCAAGAACTCAAATAACCCATGGGAGGAACATACATATCCATCACAACACAATACTTATCACACACGCTTCTGACACAAAGGTACTCGTAACATAAGCATACTAAAAAAACATAGAATTCCCAACATGTACACATATAGGGGTTTCACGTAACTCAGAACCATAATAGTAGCTATATGGGGTCAAGATGGAAACAAAATCATACCAACAATGAGAACCATCAATCCTCAACATCACAAAACATAACTGGACTCACAAGAGTACGTATAAATAATAACACCAACACCATACACCTCCCAAAACATCACAAAACAACTCCATATACCTCCCAAAGCATCACCAACAACTACATATGCCTTCCAAAGTATCAAAAACATAAAAATAAAAATCCAAGTGCACTAACACACACACACACACACACACACACACACACACACACACACACACACACACACACACACACACACACACACACACACACAAGTCTCTTATGTCTCCCTAAAGTCTATTATGTCTCCCTCAAGTCTCTTTTGCCTCCCTCAAGTCTATTAAGCCTCCCTCAAGTCATCACAAAATAACTCCATATACCTCCCAAGAAGTAAAATAAAGATAGTTTTTCCTTTTTGATCCCTAAAAGAGGCAAACCCACAACACATCATTACCATGATTACATCTTAGTTATGATTAACATTCCAAAAACATTATTATGGAACAATAATTTTATCCTTCTTCCACCTACAAATTCTTTAATTAATTTCACATTCAACTTACAGTTTAACCATTTAGATTGGCTCTTTACCTCTTATAACAATATCCATAAATTACATAATTATTTGGCATATTTCAAATTGTATACAAAGTTCTTAATTCTCTTGTTTTTATGTTTAGATTATACTTCTACACAGTTTATTCAATGTTTAATTTTTTTACCCTTGTTACATAAAAGAATTTGACGTGATGTCAAGAAAGTAATATTAGGATTTAAGGGGGGGTTAGATTCAAGATACCTTTTTCCCAAAAACATTCTTTGATCACAGAATCTTTATTTTCCTACCATAGTTAATATAGTTCAACAACTTGTTCAATCCATTCAACATTTCCACATCAAGAAATTATATTTAGATTTATATATATCTTTTGTTTTCTCGAATTTTGATCTCACCAAGGGAAATTCATATTCTTTAGAACACATGAAAATGTTTAATTGAGTTATAAGGACTCCAAGAGTGACATTATTCCTAACCTCAAATATCATTTTAATCTTATATGCTTTACTCTTACATTGAACTATGGTCTCATTATTGGCATTATTTTATAACGAAAGGAGTTACAAAAGTATTTTTTCTAACATCTGGAAGAATTACATGTTTGGAAGCATTATAAACTACACATAAACCATAAGTGAATTGTGTTTAAGGTAGGATCCCATGTTTCTACATTTCAAGATTCCACGATTCCATATTTAACCCTAAAATCTAAGCTCACCAAATAGGGTCAAGAAGAGTTGAAGAAGAAAGGAGTCACTAAGTTAGAGAGGGCTCAAGCTATAAACATCACACCAATAAAATTGTTATCAAATGAAAATCAAGGAATATATCACAACGAGACATGCAAAGCTGAGTTAGGGAGACAACATGAACCTAAAATGAGTCAATCCGAAACATCCGAGTACAATGTGTAAACAAAACATAGCGCTAGATCTATCAAGTAGCACAGGTAAGGAAAATAGAGATGGAGAGATTCAAAATGCAATGCTCAGATCTGACCTCATGTAAACCATAAAAGGTATGGTTGAGCCCATAACATGAGTTAAGCTCCACAATAGGTCAATTTGAATCACTATCTAGTCACAAAACAAAGAAAAGAAAAAATATGTAGATCTAGAAAGAACACATGAGCACAAGCTCAACCCATCCAAATCTGACTTAACATATAAGGCACAAAATATATTTACATAATTTTTTGAAGGGTGACGACCCACGGACCCAAACGAATCCAAAATAGAAACTAGCATGAAATATAGAGAAAAAAATCAATGGAGGCCCAGGACTGGGGAACACGGTATGGGGGAAAAGGAAATATTGAATCTAGTTTTAAAAAAACCCATTTTGTGTGTCTCCTGCAGTCAAAGTTGTCCATGAGGCCATATTTATTTTAGGCATTATGGTGAACAGTTCACATGCCAAGTGCATGCTTCCACACTTTCATACATATCTGCCAAAGCACTTACTACTACAAAGATTTGAAAAAATTCCTTTATCTATTATGCTTTTGATGGATGTGCATACCCTGCCACTACAGAGATTTGAAAAAATTCCTTTATCTTTTGATGGATTTCCATATACCCGCTCTAGATCTTATGTTGTATGTAAAAACAAATACAACATAACACAAGTTGTCATGGTGACCATTGTCGTATCCACCCAGTATTCCATTGTGGTTGGTGTCCAATCCCCTTTGATTTTTATGATATAATCACCTACAAAACACCCAATACCTCCTTCGGCCTCGTGGTCATATCAAAACATCCAAGATAAAATATACGCATATAAATCAATAATCATCCGTATATAAATTAAATCATCATCTAGACAAATAATGTTATTATTTTAAAATTCCAACAAGATTTCAATTCTATATTTTACCAATACCATGAAGATCACAAGATTAGTTCAACTACTAAATCCTACTCAATATGACGGGAATGTCGAATGCCAAAAAAATCTATGTATGGCAACAACACATCAAAATCAATATAAAATGTCTCTCTAAGAATCCACACAATCATACTATGAATCAAAATCAAACAATAGTCCAAGTATTTATATCATCTAACATCATGCTAAGAAAAAATGATACAATAATATCCATGTATATAACCAATAGTAATCGAAATCAAAATATAATAAGTTTCAAAGGGAAGTGGGCACTACATCCCACTCCCCTTAGATTTGACTTCCTCCTGGAAGTCACGGAGAGAGAGGTAGGAAACAATGCAAAAGAAATAGGATCACACCCTTTAAGGAATTCATTTTCTTCAAAACAAGTGTGGGCCTGTAGAACCCAAGTCTTGTCCATTGCAAATCAACAAGAATAAGGGAGATTGTAAGCGATGAGTTCTAAAATTTCTTCAAGTAAGTTCACAACCATTTAATTCTAAAGAGTAACTCTACGTGATGAACTAAGCTACAACACAACGCATCAAAACAGGAAATTGCCAATGGAATCTCAAGAACAACCACCAAAGTAAAAGAGTGTTAGGGAAAATTGCATGAACTTGAGGTGACCAAATAGTCTCTCATGGCTCCCTCATACTACAAAAAAAATTTAAGGCTTCCACTAAGGTTAAGTTACACTTTCAAAGTTTGTTATTCAGACAAGGCTAGCAAATATCAACCACGACCATCAATTTATATGAGAAAACATGTCTACTCAAAGGTCTCACAATTTTGAGATCACACAAGATGAGGTTTAACAACAAGGAAGGACACTTAAGTTAGCCAAAACATTTACAATCAAGAAAACTATTCATGGGAAGCACTTCTATAACTTGAGAGGGTACAATTAAATTTTCATGGTAATACTAAGTAGAATCATGACCACAAGGTTTCCTATGGCCTTATTTTACACTTAAAATCGAACACACAACACTAACCTAACTTTAAAATGTCAAACATTTAGAAAATATTTCCACTATAACTTACATATCAATACAAGAAGCACCACTCACTATAACACAATGGGATTTATTTATCTTAAATTCTGGTCAAGCTCAAAATAACCATAAATGGAGCACATGAATAAATCGTAACACCAAAGAGCACTCAAGGGAGCAAAAGAGAAGAATGAGTAACAAGATGGGTCGAACTACAATCCAGAAGTGCATCATACCAAAAGTGAGTAACGACTTATGGAAATAACTTGCACTTTCCTTCCCAAGGGAAAAGGGGGCAACAAGAATAAGATGTCTCAAGAAAATAAGAAGATTATAATAAACCTATGTCACCAAGGACTAAATCAACACACAAGGAGGTTGCTTTTCTTAAAAAAATATATAAGACCTAGTCCTAAAGGCCACAACTCACACTTGTCGAGTTACGAGGCAAAAAGGGTACGAAGACCAAAAATCCTACAAGGGAAAGGCACATAAGTCTATGAGCAAGGGAGTACTAAGAAAATAGAACACATGAATAACAACAAGGTGTTTCACAATTACGAGTAGGAGACAGAACTACAGGTTCAACTATACAATGCACTCAATACACATACATCTTACTCATTCTATAAACCAGCTATTAATTCAAAAGTTATATTATAGTTTTTCTTGTTAATAAGTCTTCTTACAAGTTTTCCTAATTAAAAACTCCCTTCTATTATGACCTCACATATTTTCATTATTAAGGAGCACAACTAATGATATCTCGCCATTTTGTGTATGTGGCAAAAATTAGTTATTTTACTCTAGGGAAGGTAAATGGACAAAGTCTTCTTTCTATTTCTCACATAGTTTCATTTCTTCTATTTAACCTACCAAGGTTATAGCAAGGACCATTTTATTTTTTCTAATGTTCTAGTTTACTTGTCAAGTTTCAAGTCCAAGATCCTCAATTAGGGTTTTATTAGGATCAATTAATTATTTTACCAAATATATTTCAATGGGAAGGAGGAGCCAAACCTATCACATTATTACCTTTATGGGAAAAAGAGATAAATCAACATATCACATTTTAACTATAAAGGAACAAGAGAACATTCGACATAACAAACACATCATTAATCTTGTAAGAAATAGGAATCAATCAACCAACATGTGCCTCACAAATATTTGAAGGGTTTATCAAAGAATTACAAGCACCAATAAACACTCCAAGTGGGTCTCCACAACTCTCAAAATAAATTATGAAGAAAAAAACCCAATAAAGAGGCATGTTTAGTTTTACGAATTTTAAGAGGTTTAACAATGTTTGTTGTTTAGACTAAAAATTTGGTCACATAATAAGACAAGGGAAGTTTCAAATAAACATTCCTACTTCCACAAGCTACCACCAACCCAAAACCAAGATGACAAGGAAAAATGTTACTCCAAAGACACCACATTTCTCATTAGAAGACATTAAATACAAGAGGACAATCAGCTAGTCTACCCAAACATGGATTCTAGGACCAAGAGTTGTAGTTTTAAAAGGAGTACAACATAAGCACCACTAAGATTAAAATATTAAGATCTACAAAACTAACATCTCTAAGAGAAAGGTCCAAAAGACCCAAAAGCATCCATAAGTGTCTCAACATCTCCCAATACTAATAGATTATATATTGGTATACATAATAGTTTACAATGCTAAGGCAATGGTAGATCTATTTATGGTTCATTGAGAGCAAAAAAAGTACACTTAATTAAGAACATTGCCTGAATGGGCTTAAATCTAGCCATAAATACCAAGATACATATAATCCACCAGTCAATACTTTCTATAATGAAACAAGGAAACCATGATACAAATTAGCATGCCATCGAATGAATGTCACTGCCAAACAAACACTTATCCACTAAAATTTATAGTCAACCAAGATTCAATCTGATCCTAACACAATCCATAAGCCCATAATAAAACACCTCTAATTTGACAAGGATCAAATCTCTTACCATATTTTAAGATAAACACCACCACCGCTATCAAACTACCAACTAAACCACACTACACAACGAACTCTCTCTCAAGAAAGGCCGAGTAACGAAAGAGTCACTTTAAGATCCTAGACATAGTCAAGGTTCCATCCTTCCAAAACCAAGGCATAACTTAAAAAACTTAATAATATATTCAAGGCACCTACGGTGTACCCCCATACGACAAAATGTCATAATACAAACAACATAGAACCAACTCATCAACATGCAAGAAAGAATCATGTAATATTTAGCTAAGTAGCCAACAAGATAAACGAGCTCTAAGTCACCAATCAAAGTAAAATCCAAGAATATTGGCAATCAAGGGAAATGGCTAAGTAGCCGCATTGCAATCCGTGAAAATCTTGCAAAAATATAAATAACTAAAAAGAGCCTCAGAGCTCACCAATCAAATCATAAAATAAGATGTTTGTCCTTGATAAAATAACACAAGATTACGAATGTAAAATACTAAAATTCAACATCACCTTCACTTCACAACCCTTCATGGCTGCTAATAGGGGTAATATACCTCAAGCTCAGTTCTAAGAACGCATACACAAGATTGGATCAAATGTGAAACCAAGACCTAATATCCACTCACTCATGGGGATTAAGTCACCAAGGCAGCATCCAAAACTAACTTGTCTAACCACTAAAGGAGAAGGGGGAGATTTAGGTGACTAAACAAATTCTAAATTTACACTGTCTCACCCCCAAAACACAATCACAAATGCCGAACCACAAGAATCACAAAACGTAATTTATCATTCCAACAAAGAAGAGTCTCAATGGGTTTATCACATCATACAACTAAAGCAAGAGTTAGGACTCATCAAACAACTTCTTTTCCAAGAAGAAAAAGTTCCTGCTACACCAGAAGTTCACAAAAATATTAATCCAATTCAACATTTTCATTTAACCGGGTTCGACAAAATGCCATTAGGCAAGTACAACCATTTGAACAACTTTATTATTTTTATTATTATTTTAAACATGGAGGTTCAAATTTTGCTAACTGGTTTTCGGGTTTCAAATTTGGCCTAGAGTCCAAGCGTTGAACCCATGGCTCTGATACCAAGTGTTACACCCACTAAGAAATGTCCGCACGAAACCCAAGAACAACCTATGTCAAACTAGAAAAATTAAGGAACTTTTTTGAAAAATGTGCTCGCCAAAAGGTTTTCGAATTAACAGTTATCACATTATTGTTTCTAAGTTACTTTAAATTAATAATATAAATTTCCTTTTTAATCCCCATTATAATAAAATAATAAAACTCTCAATACCCTTTTAATAAACTTAGTTAGTCTAAGGCATGGTTTAGGTTCCCCCTAAATGTTATTTTGATAAACATTTAAATTCTACTATAGTCAAATTTGCACAAATTAATCCCAAGTGTAAAGGGGTCTATTTAATTAAATACTAAAGTTATATTAATCCCACAAGGTGACAAGGTTTAAAAATAAATAACAAGGTCCTTAATTTAGCACAAGGGTTAGTAAAATAATCCCACCGCCTACACAACTAAAGTGGCCCCGTAAAAAGCCAACCCATACATATTAAATTCAAATTTCCTCTCACCCACTTCCTACCTACTTTTGGTAGGGATGAATTTCATCCATTGGATGGATTAATTTAGGGCCACAAGATATAGGGATTCAACTAACCCTAACTTTTCTTATGAAAGGCTTATTTCTCTTTTGATTTGCAGGTTGAAGGAGTGGATTCCATGGATCAAGGGAAACCCATGGAGGATTCTTCGTGGATCCAATGAGCAAGAAGAAGGGAATTCCATCCAATGGATCCTCCTTAGAATAGTTTCATCTTAGATTAGTCAGGATCCTAGTTATTTAGTTTCAATGCAAAAATATATCCTAGATCTAGTTTGAGATCTAATGTTGATTAGTTCTCTCTATATGTAATTATTTTATTTTCATTGATGGGGAGAACCCCATTAGAAGATCAAGAATCTTAGGCACATAAATCCCTATATGCAGGTTGGGATGTGGGTCCAATAAGCATACACGACCCTCACAAGTTGGATCTAACTTTAGGTGAAGTTTACATCCATAAGAGCCAATGGTTTGGTCGGAAATATGTTGTTCTTTTATTTCTTAAAAAAAATTCCATGCACAGGTGACCGACAATGGTCTCTTGACTGACCGCGGTAACCTATGCTATTGACGTTAGTTGTACTACCGACACCGGTTTCTAAGGCATCAGTATATGCTTGGTTATTATTATTTTTAAATGCAAAGGAGATTCGATTTGTACCAAGGGTAACATATTATTCCATTTTATGACAACATAATAGTCTCCAAGGTATCTGGTTCAACAAAAGCACCACGAATGTCCTACAAGTTGGAAACTTAGAATTTATGCAGTATACAGTGACCGATGTTGGTCATAGGAATACCGACGATGGTTCCGTCGCCGATGCTGGTTACTGTCAATTGAGCCTATTTTTATAAAATTTAGCACATCTTCTACATTTATGATTTACATTTTTCTAAATGGAATTTCTAACAATCATACATTAAATTTAATGTTTACTGAGCAAGTCATAATATCATTTAAGTTGAGATGTAAGCTAGAAGTTAAAATTTCAATCTGTAAACATAAAACAGTGACCGATGTCGGTACTGTGTACACCAATGTCGGTTCAGACTAACTGGTGCTGGTCACCATGTAGGCTAGAGATCTCTAAAAATAAATTTTTGAAGGAAAATATATACCGAGGGATAACTTTAACTTTACATAAATTAGAACCAAAGAGGGTTTAACTATTTCCAACCAAAATGAAACTATGACAACATTTCTAATTCATATTGTGATCAAACATTAAAATTTACAACCTTCTTTTCTTTCAACACAAGGTAAATTTTAAACATGATGTCCATTATAATTCATTCCATTATATACAACAATTTGAACAGAAAGGAAAATACACATTCTTTTAATGAGGTTTCCTCCATTATGAAATCACAAATTAATAAAAAAATCTATAATATAACTTTTCTTTCAATTACAATACTATAGGTCTTTCACCTTAAGTGGGAATTTACAAGAAAGGTAGATACAATGAAAGATTGCTTAGTCTTATACAAGTGCTCCAAGTGTCAAAACTCCAACAAGGCTCCATCGTTTCTTCACTTGATCACAACAACAAAATTGGAGGAGAGGCAACACTCTCCACCTAACCAAAACTCCAATGAGAACAAGAATCAATTCTCCTCATTGGCCCCCGAGCCACAACCAAAAGGCAATAAGGAATGGATCCAACACATGGCAACTCTACAATGCTTCCACAACACATCAAAAAATTTACACAACCATTTCAAGAACATTCAACACAAGTTAAAGTAACACAATAAAAAAACTTTACAAAACACAAAAGGCTTGAATGTAAGCCAATGGAGCAAGGATCTATGGGGAGATAATTTATGCCTTCCAATGGGATTAGGTGCCTACCTCAAAACCCTCCAATAAACAACTCAAAAACCCCTACACAACTCTTATTCCTCCCTCAATAATTCTCTTATGCCTCCCACATTCTCTTATACCTCCTTAAAATCTCTTATGCATCCCTCATAAAACAAAACAAGTAATAAATACAAGAATTTTCTTGTCCAAGGTGGGGCACCTAACCCAAATCCCTCCAAAACAAAAAATAAAATCTTATGCCTCCCTACATATAAGATAACCTGTTACCTCTCGAAACTGCACCCTATAGAGAGATGGCTGCAGGTTTTCTAAGCTTGCACAAATGATCTCTCTCTTTCGTAGATACAATGAAAACACCTTAGGTCTGTGGGTATACCTATTTTGAGGTGAGTCTTTAGTATCAAGGTTGGTTCCTTATTGGTGTATACTAAACTACTTTTTGGTAGTTTTAGGGTAAAAGATGAATGTAAAATGATTAACACTATGGTGATACACCAAATTTGTATGAGAGATTTGACTGAGTGTATGCACAACTGATCTGGGAAGGATTCTTGATGCATGAACCAATAGTTTTCAGAGTATCTAAGGGCAAAACACTTGATTGTACTGAGGGAGAATCACAACAGTACTAATAAGTTAACATGCACATTAAATTTAAGTAGAAAGGACTAAAACTTGCAGCAGGGTAAGGTGGTTAATCAGGGAATTTACATTCACAAGATTAATATAACATACACAAGACTGCAAAGTAACTTGGAAAGGCAGAAAACACTTCACACTCAGAGGGAAAAATTGGAAATATCTTCTTCAGTACTCATATATCCAAAAGTCATCCAGTATGTTCCTCCTTTGTGCTTTGTCGAGGCACACAATATATAGAAAATTTCACCCCCTTCCTAAAAATAGCCTAAGGCTTGTACTCGCCCATGCATTCTAATTTTACCCTTTATTTAATAATAAATAAAAGGATAAAATAATAAAAACTATACAAGAGGCATTAATAGCCTTTGATTACATCTCAGTCTATTAAAGTTGACTGTTCTATTTTTAAGAAAGAGAAGGGTGAATAATTTTCTAAAAATAAGGTTGCTTGCAAGGCAAGTCTCTCTCCATGGCATGCAATTCTGTCCTCTTCTCTATTTTGTCCTGTTGTAAAGGCATGCAAAAATACAAATCCCTGCCTGTGAGCAAAATAATTACATTAATTGCAATACTTTGCAAGATAATTCATCCAAGTATCAATTTTACTTGAACCACCTTTGTCTCCGATGTTGACACTCATTCTGTTTGCTAGTGATCACATGGATAACATTTACAACTCTACTCCAACCTCTTTGGTGTGGGGACCACCTTCAATTTTCTTGGTTTGGCCACCTTGGTGGACTTAGCATATTACCATGGTTCTTGATGTAAGATGAGGGGACCACCTTTGATAAAATGGATGGCTCTCTTAGACCATGGTTTGAAAATAATAACATTTAATCATTTGGCCCCCTTTGATTAATATTATATGGCAACACATAGTCAACTTTGCATGATTAAAAGGAATATAGTTGATATCTCACCTTTTTGGTGATCATTATGGTATAATTTTGTCGAATTTTGATTATTGTTAACTCGGACTATGGTTTAGACTTTGAAATTCTTTTGCAATGATTATTATGTGGACACGTGGGCTGGCCCCTTCCCACAATGACTCACCCCTCCATGCATTTTTCGGTGGCTTCTGTAACTCAGGTCAGGTTAATTATAACCCTGGTGGTTTGCTTTGAAAATTGGTGCCAATTTTAGGCCGTTGATCTTTGTACCTTTTAACCTATAACCATCAATTTTTTTGACCCTCGGTTAGGGTTTCTTATACGCATTGAATGTTGGTCGGTGGGAGGCTAACCATAATGGTTTTCCTAGAACTTTGAGATTGATCATCGAGCATTGATCAATTGTCCTTTTATTTGGCGACCGTTGATCTTTAACTGTGGTTGAGTTCTAACCAAACCAATGTTTGTGTTGAGGCGGTAAAGAGAAGCTCAGGTTTGACGATCATTTCAATTAAATTTTTTGATATGTGGGAAAGACCCTAAATTTTTTTTGTAGATTGCCATTGATGATCGATTTTTAGCTTAGTTCTTCTGTATTTTCTCTACCTTCTGAATTATGTTGTTGATATCTTCGTGAGATCTCCCTGTCATTTTAAAACTATGAAGCACGGCTTCCGTGTAGAGGAGGTCTCTGTATTTTTTTTTGCTGCCATGGTTGAAATTTTTTAGATCTGTTACTTTGGCTTTGACCTCAGACTGGTATTATGACTCTTTCTTGCCTTTGCATTTTAGTGTTTATCTCTGTTTTTCCTGAGATCTGCCATTGTTAGGACTTCGAAGCTCGATTTTGACTTATTTCGGCCTTATTATCTCTGTGTGGTCATTTTTTGAAACTCAGTTTATTATTTTCGAGCCCAACCTTTGTAGAAAGGACCATCTGTGTTCTTCACTGAGGTCACAATTCTTGTGCTCTTAGAGTTCGACCCTGTGCAACTGCAAATCCATGATTGTATAATTTTAGTTCTTGACCGTTCTTCTTTCTTGCTCTGGTCAGAATGTGACTCCTTTATTTTCGAAGGTTTAGCCATTACTGTTCGAACTTCTTTCGGCCACGGTTTAGAGGTAATTCTTGATTCACCCCTTTTATGAATGGCTAAGTAGTATAAATACTCTATTTTGCTTAATGTTGATGAGCTTGTGTCACCATGATTTACTTTGGTTGTTACTGTTAGCTTTCCTCAAACCATCTTTAGAGAGTTTGCTAGATAGTTTATGCTCTAAGTATTTGGTATTTTTCTTAACTATCTCTAGATCTAGATTTTTCATTGAGAGTCTATCTGTATGTCTTTGCGGGCTTGCTATTTCTCTGTGATTTCTTTGATTCTTCTTCCACGGCCATGTGGGTTTATCACCATTGTGTTATTGCAGGGGTTTTGGTATGGATTTCTTTTAAAACCTATTTGCCACTATTATCCTATACTCCACGATGGCCACCATTTTCTTCTTGAAGCTTGGCCTTTCCTCATTTTTGAGCTTTTACTTGGATTAGCCAACGTTTTGATGACTTAGAGCTCTGTACTATGTTATTTTTGATACATTACTTGGAGGCTATTTTAAACACATGTATCTTCCATTTTTGTAGCTCTTCCAGTTATATTAATGTAAAATGTTATTCGAGACTGCCTTCATTAAGGAAATTTGTTCTTTGGATGAGAATAAATTCTTTGATTACAGTCTTGAGTTATACTCATCCCTTTTACTCCTAGCCTAAAATGATATCCCTGTTTTGAATAGACATTTATACTTTAGATCTAGGTTTTATAACTTTTGTAGCTCTGAATTTGTTGTAACAATGAAGTTTCCCTTTACTTGTTATTTGGATTTGAAATAGTGGCTTTAATTTGATAGTTTCTTTTACTTATCTCATTGACTGTACTTTTTGAATCTTTCAAGCTCAGAAGCTAGTTCTTCCATCATCTTGGGACTGCAATATATAGTTATTTTGAAGAAAAATAAAGTGTTATCTTGTTCTTAGCTCCATGAGGTACTATTTACCTATTTGTAAAACAACATCTAAATTTGATGATTTCCTAAATACAAGTCTAAAACTGCAATATTTGTATTCCTTTATTTCAAATTCCTAGACAGTCCCTTTGTAATATGAAAGTTTCACTTATACTCTTTGATATCTGTAGTAATTTTTAGCAATTCTTGATCTATTTTAATATCACTATTTGGCACAAGCCTTGATTTAGATACTTTAGTCTATTACTTTCACTGCATTTCTTTAATTTCAGTTTGATATAGATGCTGAAAAAGTTGTAAATGTTGATTTTATAGGGCGAAGCCCTGCCAATTTTTTTCTAGAATTATCTCTCTTTCAAAACATTTTCAAACTAGACATGTTCCTTGCTTGCAAGTATCCCCTCTATTATGAGAAGTTGAGCTCATGAAGACCTGTAACTTAATTTGGTCTTTGATTGTATAGCTGCTAGATGATGATCTTTCATGCACATTGTGTCTTTTGTAGCTTACTTCAAACTGTCATCATGAGATAGATTTTGTTCACCTGTAATGGCTTCTGCTTATGTTGTAGATGAGTACAACCTTGCTTGAATGAATGTATTTCATTGATATTGTAGTAATTTTGTGCTCTCATATCTGCTTTATTTTGAAAACTACAACTTAGAAAAGCTGAAATTTGTGAGATTGTCTTGGAATTTCAATTCACTTCAACTGTTTAAACTATAAAGAATTCTTTTCTATAATTATATATTGCTTTTCCTTTTATTGCAACTTTGATATGTATACTGAAAAAAATCTTAAATATTGATTTTACATGGCGAAGCCCTGTGAAATTTTTTCCAGAATCTTCTCTCTCATCATATTTCAACTGTAATCCTCTTGCTTTTAGCCTCATCTTGTTGAAATTTGATTATGCTTATTCTTTGCAAACTGAAAAGTGTACTCCTATCTTCCATTCTCTCTTTTGAGTTCTAACCTTTTCCATTTGCAAAATGTTTGTTGAACTTTGAGTTGCACCTTTGTTTCTTCCTAGCATGTACTTATGACTTATTTATTTCTCTCTTTGGCTGCAACCTCTACCTGCACACTTAGAGAAATAGTTAGGAAATATTTAGGCTTTTTGGCCTCTCTTATGTCCATGTTTTCTTCTTCTATTTTCACTTTCTTCTTTCTGAGTGATTAAAGCATGCATGCAGTTTTCCCTTCAAGTAGAATACATCTCCTTCTTAGGAGAAGATTCATATGCATGAAGTAGGATAGTGTAGGAAATCGGTTTGATCCTTGAGCTCGTAACTGATGGTTGATTTGTTTTTCTTTTTAGGTACCATGACTTGAGGATACAGGAGCTAGTACGGAGATGCTCTGCACAAAGAATAATATACAAGGCAATGATGGGTTCACCCTCATACTCCTCTACTTTCTCCTTCATGCATGTGTATCTTTCTTTTCAGTAGCTATACTTTACTTTTCAGTTACATCCCATGGCTTGTATGGGAAACATTTGACTCTCCTTGTGAATAAAACATTGAATTTTGTAAATAAGTTGTATATCTCTTTCTACATTTCTGCTTTCTATATGGATTGTATAATGAACTAAACAACTCAATAACATAATTGAATGTCTTAATCATAAAGAAAAGAACATTGAGTAGAACTTGTAACATTCAGTAATGAACTCTGATTTTTGGGATCTGCACTTATGTATGATGTTCCAAAACTTTACACTTCACCTACTCTGCAATTGGACATTCTCATCAAGACAACATAACTGTCCTTCAGGGATTGAGTTCTTTTGATGAGGATGGTCAAGAAATTACAAACTATGTGATCTGTTACATTTTGTAATAAGCGTACATAGCTATAGATTTCAGGTAATCTTTTAAATAAATCAGCAACAATGACATATTTTGATGTGATCTTCCCTAGCTTAGGTATACTTCACCTATTCTATCCATGGTAACAAAATTTTGAGTTGCCCATTTTTGCACAAGTACAAAAATTGTCAACATTTCTGGCGATCCTACAGGGAAAGCTTCCTGCTAGCTTATATACCAGTGCCTTGCTCTTGTCCATTGGGCATGGAGTCTGAAGCGTATAACCAAAATCTACCTTTCCAAAAGGTCCAACCCTTCCAAACCAAACTAACGTTGGGAAAGGATCTGATAAACTAGATCGTGTACACGAATGCACTTATTGAAATTAAAAGCAAAGCAATGTGCAGAAACTGCACTTTATTCAAGGGAAATCCTACTCTAACAATCACTATAAGATTTTCAATAACAGTGTTTGAGAAACATACCATTCACAGGAATGGGAAGTTCCTCTCCATTCAGCTTCGAAAGCTGAAAAGCATTATGTTCCTTCTAAGCTGAAATCATGTAAGGGCCACTCCAGAGTATATCAAACTTTGAGTGTCTTCCTGGTTTTGCAAGATCAACATCCCATTTTAACACAATGTCCCCTTCATTGAAGACTCTAAATTTGGATTTTTTGTCAAAAGTCTTCTTGAATTATTTCTGATTCTTTTCCATATTTAAATGAGCTTGATCTCTCAACTCTTGCAATTCCATTAACTCTGTATAATGAACCTGCAATGGTTCATTCTCAAGTAGCTCCATTTGATGCAGCAAATCTAATACTAGTAATTCAACTGAAATAGGCATTCTCGCTTCTTTTCCATACATAAGCTTGTATGGTGAATTGCCAACTGATCTTTTAAGAGTTACTCTGTCATCCCAAAGTGTGGAATTCAACATCAAATGCCAAGCTCTTTGATTATCCTTGAGTGTTCTTCTGATGATTCTTAACAGATTCTTGTTAGTACTTTTAGCTAAGCCATTACCTTGTGGGTAATAATTAGATGAAGAACTCAGATATATTCCATGTTTGATAGCCCAATCTGTTACCTTTGCACTAAGGAATACTAAAGCATTATCTGATATGATCGTTGCTGGAACACCAAATATGCAAACTATGGCTTCATAAAAGGATAGTATCCAAGCTTCATTAGCATCCTTTAAGGTTATTGCTTCAGTCCATCGTGTAAAATAATTTGTAGCAGTTAAGATCCACTTATGCCCTTGTGATGAAGGTGGGTTTATCATTCCAATAAAATTAAGACCCCACTGCATAAAAGGCTGATCAGATGAAATATGATGCAAAGGAAACGAAGCAAGACGTTCTTTTCCAACAAAGAAAGCACATTTCTTACACTTTCTAATCCATTCAAAACATTCTTTGAATATGCTAGGCCAATAGTAATCTACTTTTATAGTTTTTAAAGCTGTAGTACATGCTGAGAAGTGACCTTCTGCAGGTCCTTTATGGAATTCTAGTAATATTTTCTGAATTTTATCATAATCAATACATCTCAACAAGATCCCATTTATATCCCTTTTGAACAATACACCATCGATGAAAAGATAAGGAATGGCTTGTAGTCTGAAATATCTTCATTTATTATTATCCATACCTTCCGGATAGGTGCCATGTTGTAAGTAGCTAACCAAATCAGTCATCCACCTTGATTCTTGGATCTCTTAGGCAAGTTCATGTTGCTGATTTCCTAGTTGGACCATGATATTTAATTGCTGATACATAACTTCAGCATGTTGTTCTGAATCTTTGGGTTCTGCAGCTTGTTGTTTTTCCATATTATCAATTATATGTTCACATAAACCTTTACCTCGAACTATCTTAACAACCCGCATATCAATATTATATTCCATAACCTTCGTTATCCATCCTGCCCTTTTCTCATTCAATTATTTATTTAAAAGGAAAGCTTTAACACTTGGATGAGAAACAAGAACATGAATTTTATTGTTTGAAAGCATGTACTTATAATTCTTTAGTCCTCTGACTACTTAAAGTACTTGTTTTTCAAGAAATGTGTACCTTGTTTTGTAATCATGTAAACTCTGTCCAAAGAAAGCAATTGGCTGCTTAATATTTTCATAATTAACCTGGGTCAAGATAGATGAGATTGTTTCAGCTCCTGCAAGTACATACATTGTAAAATATTTATCAAAATTTGGGTTAGCAAGAGTAAGAGCCTGATATATAACTGATTTTATTACTTCAAAACCTTCCCTTCCTTCGCTGGTCCAAGAGAAAGTTTTCTCTTTGTTTAACATAGTTGTTAACGGTTTAACTAATGCTGCAAAATCAGGAACAAATCTTCTGACAAAGTTGATTTTTCTCTAGAAAACTTTGCAGTGCCTTCTTATGATGAGGTAGTGATAGTTGTGATATAGCTTTGATTCTAAAGGGATCAATTACTAAACCCTACTTCGAAGCAATATGACCAAGTAATTTACCTTGATGTACTAAAAAGATAGACTTCAAAGGATTCAGAGATATCCCAAGACTACCTGCATAACTGAAAGGTCTCCTTTAAATGCCTTAGATGTTCTTGTGGGTCTTTTGAAAATATAAATATCGAGGTATAAACAAATTTCTTGGATTAGGTTGTAGCTGTTTTTGATGGCCTTTATCAACTAGAACACTTGTTGTTTTTTCTGGAACAACAGGCTTGTTAGTTGACTTTGGAGCTGCTATCTTGTTAGTGATGGTAGGCAAGATAGGCCTATTTTGTTGCTTTTGGTTTTCAATAGCCATGCCTTAAGCCCTAGTAGTGACTGCAATGCAATCCTCCTCATTAAACTGACTAAATTATGTTCATGTGCTTTCTGAACATGAGTTTCTTGCTACGCACAATCTATTTGAGGCATAAACAATGTTTTAGATTGAGGTTGTGCAACAAGATTCAGATTTAGAAAAGCATTTGGGAAAGTTGCAGCTGAATGAGGTTGATTACAAGGTTGACACCACTCTTCTATAGCCATATTAACTGGAACTAAAGTGTTAGAAGAACTAGGAGCCTTTGGGTCAAACTACCTTTGCTAGTAAGGCTGCTTATAATTCTGATTCTACTTATAGGGCTGCCTATTTTGTTGATTCTATTGGTAGGGCTGATAAGGAGCCTGGTAGGGTCTGTTAGGTAATGTAATTTTATTCTCAATTGAAGTAAGCTTATTCCCCATAGTCTGCAAAGCTTTGAATACATCGTTTGATGGAGCTACAACAGTGGGCTCTATGATTGTAATAGGCTGAGGAATAGGTGCTAAATCTACCAAAATTGGCATTGATGGCCTTGGTACTAACTTTCAATCTTGAATAAGACTCTTTTAAGATCAGATAGCAATATCATAAGCTGCTGGGAGTGTCTCTTCACCCATTGACTAAATCATAGTTGAGATATCACTATTTAATGCTCTAAGATAATAAAGGAAAGCATGATCAACTTGATGCTTTACACTTGCTGGAATTCTCTCCCAAGTTTTGGAAAAATAGAAATTGAAACTAGACATAAATTCATTGGGAGCTCTTTTAATAGTAGGTAATTGTTCAATGAGAGACAAATGATCTGAGTTGTCTTGAAACTATTTCAACAATTTTTCACCTAAAATATCCCAAGTTCCTATGCTTCCAATTTCTATGTTTCTGTACCATTGCAAGGCTTGCCCTTTAAAAGATGTAGCTAAAAGTCTTAGGGCTACGTCTTCATGAGTGATATTATAGACTGCACATAGGGCTACAACATATTTTATATGTTCAGCTGGTGTAACCTGATTTGCACCCGTAAATGATGGAAAACTTTTCATGGCAGCGTTGGGAATATTATGATAAAATGGAATTACTAATGGGTTTCCATTAGTAAAGGGCACAAAATTCCTAGGTGGTTGTTGGGCCATTGGAAAAACTGGGATATTGATAGAAAAATTTATACGTGGTCAAGGAATATTATGAGGAGGGTTACCAAAACCAGTTCTATTGTAAGACAAAGTATTACAACCTCTTCTCCTTCTAGCAGAATTTAAAGGTAAAGAAACAAAATCAGAAGGGATTCCTCTTACCGATGATCTTGTAGTCACTTTAGGCATGGAACATGCTGCAATACTGGTCTGAAATCAGCTTTACGTAGTTTCCAAAAGATGATAAAATCTTTAGAATAAATTAGCTCCAATGTGCTCCCAAAAGTGACTTTTAATTTACTATAAATCTATTGTAGATCTGAAAAATCACATGCATATCTGAGTCGTGGTCCCACCGGGCATGCCAAAAATTGTTATCTCTCAAAAGTGCACCCTGTATAGAGATGGCTACAGGTTTTCTAAGCTTGCACAAATGATCTCTCTCTTTCATAGATACAATGGAAACACCTCATGTCTGTGGGTATACCTATTTTGAGGTGAGTCTCTAGTATTAAGGCCGGTTCCTTGTTGGTGTATACTAAACTACTTTTTGGGAGTTTCAGGGTAAAAGATGAATGTAAAATGATTAAAACTAAGGTGATACACCAAATTTGTATGAGGGATTTGACTGAGTGTATGCACAATTGATCTAGGAAGGATTCTTGATGCATGAACCAATTGTTTTCTAAAGAGTATCTAAGGGTAAAGCATTTGATTGTACTGAGGGAGAATCACAACAATAATAATAAGTTAACATGCACATTAAATTTAAGCAGAAAGGACTAAAACTTGCAGTAGGGTAAGGTGGTTGAGTAGGGAATTTGCATTCACAAGATTAATATAACATACACAAGACTACAAAGTAACTTGTAAAGGCAAAAAACACTTCACACTCAGAGGGAAAAACTTGCAAAATCTACTTCAGTACTTATATATCCAAAATTGCTCTAGTAAGTTCCTCCTTTGTACTTTGCCAAGGCACTCAATATATAGCAAGTTTCACCCCCTTTGTACTCGCCCATGCATCCTAATTTTACCCTTTATTTAATAATAAATAAAAGGATAAAATAATACAAACTAGTACAAGATGCATTAATAGCCTTTGATTACATCTCAGTCGACTGAAGTTGACATTTCTATTTTTAAGAAAGAGAAGAGTGAATAATTTGCTAAAAATAATGTTGCTTACAAGGCAAGTCTCTCTCCATGGCATGCAACTCTGTCTTCTTCTCTATTCTATCCTGTTGTAAAGGCATGCAAAAATACAACTCCCTGCCTATGAGAAAAATAATTACATTAATTGTAATACTTTGCAAGATAATTCATCCAAGTATCAATCTGACTTGGACCACCTTTGTCTCTGATGTTGACACTCATTTTGTTTGCTAGTGATCACATGGATAACATTTGCAACTCTACTCCAACCTCTTTAGTGTGGGGACCACCTTCAATTTGCTTGGTTTGGCCACCTTGGTGACTTATCATTTACAATGGTTCTTGATGTAAGATGAGGGGAGCACCTTTGATAACACACATGGCTCTCTTAGACCATGGTTTGAAAATAATAACATTTAATCATTTGGCCCCCTTTGATTAATATTATATGGCAACACATAGTCGGCTTTGCATGATTAAAAGGACTATAGTTGATACCTCACCTTTTTGGTGATCATTGTGGTATAATTTGGTTGAATTTTGATCATTGTTAACTCGGACTATGGTTTAGAATTTGAAAGTATTTTATAATGATTATTATGTGGACATGTGGGCTGGCCCCTTCCCACGATGACTCACCCCTCCATGCATTTTGTCAGTGGCTTCTATAACTCGGGTCAGGTTAATTATAACCCTGGTGGTTTGCTTTGAAAATTGGTGCCAATTTCATGTCATTGATCTCTGTACCTTTTAGCCTATAACCATCCATGTTTTTACCCTTGGTTAGGGTTTCTTTACGCATTGAATGTTGGTCAGTGGGAGGCTAACCATAATGGTTTGCTTGGAACTTTGAGATTGATCATCAAGTGTTGATCAGCTGTCCTTTTGTTTGGCGACCTTTGATCTTTAATTGTGCTTGAGTTCTAATCAAACCAATGTTTGTGTTGAGGTGGTAAAGAGAAGCTCAGGTTTGATGATCATTTCATTTCAGTTTTTTGATATGAGGGCAAAAGCCTGGAAAATATTTGTAGACCGCCATTGATGACCGATTTTGAGCTCGGTTCTTCTGTATTTGCTCGACCTTCTGAACTATGTTGTTGATATCTTCGTGTGATCTCCCATTCATTTTTGAATTACAAAGCTCAGCTTTCCATGTAGATGAGGTCTCTGTATTTTTGTTTGCATCCATGGTTAAAATTTTTGAGCTCTGTTACTTCGGCTTTGAGCTCAGACATGTATTATGACTCTTTTTTGCCTTTGCATTTTAGTGTTTATCTCTATTTTTCCTGAGATCCGCCATTGTTAGGACTTCAAAGCTCAATTTTGATTTATTTCTACCTTATTAGCTCTGTGTGGTCATTTTTTGAAGCTTGGTTTATTCTTTTCGGGCTCGGCCTTTATAGAAAAGACCCTCTGTATTCTTCACTAAGGCCACCATTCTTGTGCTCTTGGAGTTTGGCCTTGTGTAACTACGAATGCATGCTTGTATAATTTTTGTTCTATTATCACCAATTTTCATCGCGCAAAATTGTTAAAAAACAATTGAATAATTAAAAATTAGAAAATTTTGAAAAGTATTACTTTGCGTGGTTCATTGGACTCCTTGCGATCGTCTTATTTTTGTGATCGTTTCGGTCTTCGTTTCGTGATTTTCGGGCAAGAACTCTTCCCGCCAGGCTATAAAACGCATTAAAATACATTAAAATAATTAATTAATATTTAATTAATTAATTGCTCCTTGTTTGATTAAATTAATCACTTAAGGGGTATTTAATTAAATAAATATAAATGAAGGTTCATCGACAAGTTTTAGTGCCGGGGAAGTAAGCTTTTGTTTCCAACTGCCGGGTTGGCTTCCCGAACCCGGATTTCCACTTTCCTGGCAATTTCCTTCAAATTTCCCGCACGTGGGTTTTCCTCTGCCAATTGCCAAATCATGGATTGGCAAACGGGCATAAAATTCCCCAATTTCCCACATGGGGAAATTGGACGGGGATTTCGACCCATTTTTCCATTCCGTTGGCAATTGCCCATTACTTTTCCCATTTCCCCGGCACTTAAAGCCACTACCGGGATGAGAGGAAGTTGAATTAATCCTCGTAACTTCCTCCATCAAACCCGGTGGAAAAAGTCAGAAGCTTCTTTTTCTTCAGAAAGACATAATATTTTGTTGACATTATGCAAGAGAAACCCACGCCATTGTGAGCAAAAGAAATTAATCACAGCAAAAAAAGACTTAAGGCAAATACATGCGCATTGGTTGAAGGAAAAGACAGAAGAAAGTGCAGGCCGTGCCAGCAAATAAATCCCACGCACTGGCCAAGAAACAGTCTTTAAAAAAAAAAGAACAAAGAAAAATTGTTTTCCACGCATTGGGCAAAAGCCGCGCCAGGAGGAAAGATAAGACAAACCTGAGCAAGTTTCTAATTAAAAAAAAAAAAAAGAAAGAAGCTTTTCAAGACCCACGTGCTGGAGAGTAGAACAAGTTTTTAGATAAAGAACAGTTTCAAGAGGAAAAATCAAATTCCTGTGCATTGGGAGAAGCAAAGAAGAATAGTTCTTTTTTAAAGAATTAAGAAGGAGAACTCCACGCATTTTCCTGTAGAGGAGGCGCACAGCCCAAACAGTTGTCCACACACTGAGGGAAAGGAAAGAAAAGAGAACAGTCTTCCAATCAGAACCAGTCAGCAAATAAAAAATATACGCACCAGCCATTCATCTGTTGCAGCATTTGATGGAGTGCAGACAAGCATTCGTGAGTTGGGGTGAAGTTTAGGAAGCATACAGAATAGTGTGCGAGGCGTGAAGTTTAGAAAGCATACGGAACAGTGTGCAGAAATAGAAACAGGAAGCATACGTGACAGTGCGCGACCCATACTCTGGAGAACATCATCGATTGATCCTGCGCCAATACTGTCTTTACTGTTTGCATTATTATAGGTTTGCCTGTAGTTTTTCAAATTAAAAAAAAAACGCGACCCAACTGAACCGTGGGCAAGTATGTTTGAAAAAATGAATTGTTTTTGCGACTTGTTATATTTCGCATTTTTATCGGCCTTAGAAAGAATGCATAATATTGCATATGGATGGATCTGGGCCCCGATAAAGCTTACTGACTTAATTGCTAAAGGCATGCAACAAATGAAGGTCACGAATAGCAAAAACTACGATACATAGCATAAGTGCGTGTTGGGTGAAGAAAAAGATATAGTCCAAAAGAAGACAAAAGAAAGAATTCATTCCCATGCTGGTCGAAGTTTTAGTTCCACACAAAAGGAGGTAAAATACATCAAGCCAAAGCCCACGCAATACAAGAAAACCACGCATTCTTTTGGAGGAGACGCCTACCAAGGAAGACAAGCAATAGACAACCGAGAGAATAAATTTGTTTTATTTGCCTAAAGCTAGAAGAAAACAATCGAAGAAAGGAAACTCCATTCACGTAAATATTAAGATCGGGGGATTTTAATTGTTATTGTCGGAGTTAGAATTCGAGCTTGGTCTCGATTTGTTTATTAACATACTAAAGGTTGTAATTCGAGACAATTATTATTATCATTTTTAAAATAATAATAATAATAATAATAATATATATAACGGGAATATTTTTCTTACATCGACGGGGTGTTGGAGACTGAGACCCAGCCCGTTTGCATTGTTTGGCGTGCCTGAGTCACCTTTTGATTAAATTCATAATGGCCGAAAGATCCAAATCTGCAGGGAGATCGAGGAAGCCAGTGGAAAGATCTAATAAATCTGCCCTGAAATATGAATTCCAAGGAATTATTCCTCCCAGCTCCATTAAGTCGGCGTATGACAACATCACCGATACAAATCTGGGTCACATCAACGTGCAGCTTGATTTTGCAAGCGAGTGGCGAAGGCAAAACCATTTTCTCTGATAGGCTTTACCACAGTGGCCTACCTCAAGCAGCAGCATTCCCTGTCTCGGTGCAGTGTCCGGAATTGGTGATTGCTTGTGCAGAGCATTACGATCCTGAGAGATGAGGAATTTATAAAGACAACCGTGAACCTTTCCTCTTAATCACACCTGAACACATTGAGGAGTTGCTCGGGATACCTGACTTTCCTGAGAATGCAGATATCACTCGCCAGTCTGCGCAAGATTTCTGGGACGAAGAACCCCTAAGATGGAGCAAAATGGTTAACAACAATTGGCTGGTAACCAAGAGACCTCGGATTGACAGGCTCCCCAAAGAACTGTACCGCGTTGAGTTCGTGGAAGAGATTGGAGACATGATCACTCTCCTAAGTCGAGTTTTTGGTTTACCTTCTGCAAGGGTCTTCCACCCATGGATGTACCAGTTTATCTGTATCATCCTAGCCAAGAAGGAGTTTGTGGACTGGGCCACCATCATCAGCAACACCATTCACAAGCAATTGATAGAAGTCAAAATGACTGGATGCTTCTACATGACCTCATATCTGACCTATGCAGTAGCACGAAGAAAGCTATTTTCGGGACTTGAAACGAGAGGAGTCCTGGGGTCATCAAACAACGTTTTTCACTATTACCCTCAGCTCAGCTTCAAAAATAGTTCTCACCATTTTAGAAGAGTCAACGATGCATTCACCTTCCATGTAATCCGGAACTTGAATCGAAATACCGAGGAAAGGTTTTCCAAAGAAGCCATGAGTGTCATTTCCCAATGGGGAACCTGGTTTATACAATTTTCATCTTTTTCCTACATTCGCATGAGTGGCTTTGCTGGGACCCCGTGGAAACTTCCCAAGTACGTCAATGATAGGTGGGCGTTAATGGAGCTGGCGCGACAATTGTTCCAAGTTCACTACTTGCTTAGTGACAAGCACCGTCCAGGAATTCATTTCCCGATCCAAATCGGGGAATACCAATGCCCAAACTTATTCAGTGCACAACTAATGGAAAAGGAGTTTTCTCTCATAACCATCCATCCATATGTGAAGAGAGCCCAGTTCGATATCAATGGTTATATGCAAACGATTATGGGAGCGAAGTATCAACATAATCCTACCATGGAGGATTTCTGGGCCGCTTGCTCGGATGAACATGAGGTAAGGAGACGGGAGTACTCTCGCCTAACACTTGCTCAGATCAAGGCCTTCCACATCCGGAGTCCTCCCGATTCATTCATAACCGATGATGAGGATGTCGTTGATCCCTCGTATGATGCCATTGCCTTCACACCGTTGCCTCGAATCGACTGGACCAAAAGAGATGAATTTTCTCTCGATGGCAAGAACCAACCAATTATCGAAAGAAGCATATCTTGGTATGATAGGGAGCTTGCCAAATTTCAATCAATTCCGGATCACGTTTCAGAATCACAAAAATTGCCTATATCAGGACACCTCCATTCGACCAAGGTTTCTTCTCGATCAACTTCGTTACCATCCAATCATACATGACATACAAGAAAAGAATGGTTGCCGAAATCCACTTCGCCGAAGCGGCGTGTCACGAAGAGAGAGATCGAGAGATCAAACCACGAAGAAGGAAAGGAGCGTGTGTCTGGATTTTCTACCTCGAGTAGAGATTCTTCCACTCACATCATTAATAGCACTCATACGCTGGTAGCAAATGATCCTCAGCCATGCTTTGAACAAACACCCACTCAAGTGCAAGTAATTCAAATATCAAATACTTCGGAGCACGTAGTTCATGAAGGGATTTCCCAAAATCTCCTGAATGATCAGGAAGTGGACATTGAGGTTGTGTCTCCTCAAATCGAGGCCGTTGATAGGATTCAAGAAGGATCTCATGATGTCAGGGATAATGAAGATATTGATTCAAGCTCCAGGATTCTATATGCCGAGATAGTAAATGAAACTCCTTCTTGGGTTGATTCTGAAGTGAAGAAAAGGAAGAGAGTTGTCAAGCCAATCGACATTGATTTTGATGCCCTTTTCAAACTGTCGAATGACGCCATTCCTAAGAAGCCCAAGGTACTTTCTCGAATAATGGTGGATAATGATGGAAACAAGTTTGCAGACCTTGCCATTCCACGAGTGGATAAAGAGCGTAATGCTATGACGCCAGCCGACTATGAAGTTTCCAGACTAGGACTTGGGAGATCCACGTTAGAAAGTGACATGGCGATGGCTCGAGATTCAATTGATATCGTGCTAAAAAGATTGGAGAAATACAAGTCCCAAAATTCTCGGCTCAAGGCTGAAAAGAGTCAATTGGTGGAGTATGTTCAGCATTTGATAAATCCCATATCATCCACCTTCCCAGTACCTGATGCGGTGGCTGCCCCAGATGAAGAAACTCTTAATTTGTCAAAGGAAATAAACACGTTGGGCCATGTCACTAAAACTTGGCTTTCGGAGATTCTCGTTTTGGGCCAGGGAGCGATCAAGACTGCAGTTAAGCTTCATGAAGATATCAGTGTATATCTAGATCCAATTCTTTCTTTCAAAGAAACTTTTGTTTCTACGATATCAAATTTGGATGAGATATTGCCCAGTCTGCAGGAGATGACAAGTATGGAATCTTCAGTGTTGGCTATTGAAGGGATTCTCGAATTTGAACATCGAGGGACACGTTTCCTCTGGTGTCTACATCTCAAATCGAGAAAGACGCTTCTTGTGGATTCTATGATCCATTATGACAACATGTGCAATGAAGTTTTCGCTTCACTTTCCTCGATCCAGGATTTCATAGCTGAGATTCCTTGCAACCTAGTAAATGAGCATAATCAAAGGTGTTCATCGGAGCAGGTGGAAGAACAATTTTCACGATTGTTCAAAGACATGTACACTCCTGCCAACAATTTCTCGTCGGTTTCCATGGAACGGTGTATCAAATTGAAGAACTTGTTTGAGAATGCTCAGTCTAAAATTGTTAATTTTAATGATATGCCAAGTAGAATTCTTGAATTGTAGGTATTTTGTGAGGCTATTCTTTAGCCAAGTGAAACTCCAGAAGAAGAAAAGATGTTTGAAACTTTGGGAAGGTTTAGATCCTTTCAATTATCAAAAGCAGCAGATCCTAATTTCACCGGCGGTGTAGGAAGTTGATTTTCTTGATATCTAGCGAATTGGGAGAGTCCATTTCTCATACGTTTGAGATAGGCGGACCCCGTTTCAATGGATAAGGCACTGGTTATTATTGTATATTTTTAAAGGTGTTGTTATTTGGGAAACATTGGATATTTTAAGTAATTTCTTTTTTTGGGTTGTATTTAATAAAGTTGGTTAGAAAAAGTCAAAGGTCACTTAAGTGCCTTATTTAATGATCATTTAAAACCCTAACTACTTTGTAACCAACTTTTGGGTTATAAAAGGAAGTGAGGGGCTCATTTGTAAAGGGGACTTTGAGAGAGGAGAAGAAGATACTTTTGTGCAAGCTTTGTTTCAAGAAGAAACTTTGTGTTCTTTGTGAAAAACATTTTGGAGTTAATAGAATAAGAACTTTGTGTCTCATTCATTGTCTCTTGTAACATTTGGTGTTCTTATGTTCATTAGATGTTAGGTGTTTGAATCTTGCATGCAAATATTATCTTTGATCTTATTGTCAACATTAGTAATCAGTTGTTCTAGTTCAAACGGTGATCAAGCTCGTTCATTCCACACTCCTTTATCTACTTGCTCATGTGTGTTCCGTTTAGAGGTATTTCTTTATTCACCCCTTTTATGAATGGCTAAGTAGTATAAATACTCTGTTTTGTTTGATGTTCATGAACTTGTGTCACCATGATTTACTTCGGTCAAGTTACTGTTAGCTTTCCTTAAACCGTCTTCAGAGAGTTTGCTAGATACTTTGTGCTCTGAGTATTTGGTATTTTGCTTAACTATCTCTAGATCTGTATTTTTCATTGAGAATCTATCTGTATGTCCTTGCGGGCCTACTTTTTCTCTGTGATTTCTTTGATTATTCTTCCACGTCCATGTGGGTTTATCACCATTGTGTGATTGTAGGGGTTTTGGTATGGATTTCTTTTAAAACCTTTTTTCCCATTGTTGTCCTATACTCCACGATGGCCACCATTTTCTTCTTGAAGCTCATCCTTTCCTCATTTTTGAGCTTTTACTTTAAGTAGCCAATGTTTTGATGTCTTAGAGCTCTGTACTATGTTATTTTTTGATACATTACTTGGAGGCTATTTTTAACACTTGTATCTTCCATTTTTGTAGTTCTTCCAATTATATTAATGTAAAATGCTATTCTGAGACTGCCTTCATTAAGGAAATTATGTTCTTTGGCTGAGAGTAAATTCTTTGATTACAGTCTCGAGTTATGCTCATCCCTTTTACTCCAAGCCTGAAATGATATCCCTGTTCTGAATAGACATTTATACTTTATATCTGCGTTTTATAACTTTTGTAGCTTTGAATTTGTTGTAATAATGAAGTTTCCCCTTACTTGTTATTTGGAACTGAAACAGTGGCTTAAATTTGATAGTTTCTTTTACTTATCTCATTGACTATACTTTCTGAATCTTTCAAGCTCAGAAGCTAGTTCTGCCATCATCTTAGGACTGCAATATATAGTTATTTTGAAGAAAAATAAAGTGTTATCTTGTTCTTAGCTCCATGAGGTACTGTGTACCTGTTTGCAAAAAAAATCTAAATTTGATGATTTCCTAAATACAAGTCTGAAACTGCAATCTTTGTATTCCATTATTTCAAATTCTGAGATGGTCCCTTTGTAATCTACAAGTTTCACTTATACTCTTTCATATCTGCAATAATTTTTAGCAATTCTTGATCTGTTTTGATATCACTATTTGGCACAAGCCTTGATTAAGATACTTTACTCTATTACTTTCACTGCATTTCTTTAATTTCAGTTTGATATAGATGCTGAAAAAGTTGTAAATGTTGATTTTATAGGGCAAAACCCTATCAAACTTTTTCCATAATTATCTCTCTTTCAAAACATTTTCAAACTAGACATGTTCCTTGCTAGCAATTATCCCCTCTATTATGAGAAGTTGAGCTCATGAAGACTTGTAGCTTAATATGGTCTTTGCTTGTATAGCTACTATATGATGATCTTTCATGCACATTGTGTCTTCTGTAGCTTACTTCAAACTGTCATCATGAGATAGATTTTGTTCACCTGTAATGGCTTCTGCTTATGTTGTCGATGAGTACAACCTTGCTTGAATGAATGTATTTCATTGATATTGTAGTAATTTTGTGCTCTCATCATCTGCTTAATTATGAAAACTGCAACTTAGAAAAGCTGAAATTTGTGAGATTATCCTAGAATTTCAAATCACTTTAGCTATTTAAACTATAAAGAATTCTTTTTTGTAATTATATACTGCTTTTCCTTTTATTACAACTTTGATATATATCCTAAAAAAATATGAAATGTTGATTTTACATGGCAAATCCCTATCAAAAATTTTCCAGAATCTTCTCTGTCATCCTATTTCAACTGTAATCCTCTTGCTTTTAGCCTCAGCTTATTGAAATCTGATTCTGCTTCTTCTTTGCAAACTAAAAAGTGTACTCCTATCTTCCATTCTCTCTTTTGAGCTCTAACCTCTTCCGTTTGTAAAATGTTTGTCAAACTTTGAGTTGCACCTTTGTTTCTTCCTAGCATGTACTTATGAATTATTTATTTCTCTCTTTGGCTGCAAGCTCTACCTGCACACTTAGGGAAACAGTTAGGAAATATTTAGGATTTTTGGCCTCTCTAATGTCCATGTTTTCTTCTTCTCTTTTCACTTTCTTCTTTCTGAGTGATTAAAGCATGCATGTAGTTTTCCCTTCAAGTAGAATACATCTCCTACTTAGGAGAAGATTCATATGCACGAAGTAGGATAGTATAGGAATATGGTTTGATCCCTGAGCTCGTAACTGATGGTTGATTTGTTTTTCTTTTCAGGTACCATGACTTGAGGATGAAGGAGCTGGCACGGAGATGCTCTGCACAAAGAAGAATATACAAGGCAATGATGGGTTCACCCTCATACTCCTCTGCTTTCTCCTTCATGCATGTGTATCTTTCTTTTTAGTAGTTGTACTTTACTTTTTAGTTACATCGGATGGCTTGTATGGGAAACACTTGACTCTCCTTGTGAATAAAACATTGAATTCTGTAAATGAGTTGTATATTACTTTCTACATTTTTTCTTTCTGTATGGATTGTATAATGAACTAAACAGTTCAATAACATAATTGAATGTCTTAATCATAAAGGAAAGAACATTGAGTAGAACTTGTAACATTCAGTAATGAACTCTGATTTTCTTGGATCTGCACTTATGTATGATGTTCCAAAACTTTACACTTCACCTACTTTGCAATTGGAAATTCTCATCAAGACAACATAACTGTCCTTTAGGGCTTGTGTTCTTTTCCTGAGGATAGTCAAGAAATTACAAACTATGTGATCTGTTACATTTTGTAACAGCACACATAGCTACAGATTTCAGGTAATATTTTAAATAAATTAGCAACAATGACATATTTTGATGTGATCTTACCTACCTTAGGTATACTTCACCTATTCTATCCATCATAACAAAGTTTCGAGTTGCCCATTTTTGCAAGAGTGTAAAAATTGTCAACATTTCTGGCGATCCTGTGGGGAAAGCTGCCTACTAGATTATATACTAGTGCCTTGCTCTTGTCCATTGGGCATGGAGTCTGAAGCGTATAACCAAAATCTACCTTTCCAAAAGGTCCAACCCTTATGAAACAAACTAAAGCTGGAAAAGGATCTAATAAACCAGATCATGTGCACGAATGCACTTATTGAAATTAAAAGCAAAGCAATGTGCAGAAACTGCACTTTATTGAATGGAAATCCTACTCTAACAATCACTGTAAGATTTTCAATAACAGTTTTGAGAAACATACCATTCACAGGAATGGGAAGTTCCTCTCCATCCAGCTTCAAAAGCTGAAAAGCATTATGTTCCTTGTAAGCTGAAATCATGTAAGGGCCACTCTAGAGTATATCAAACTTTGAGTGTCTTCTTGGTTTTGCAAGATCAACATCCCATTTTAACACAATGTCCCCTTCATTGAAGACTCTGAATTTGGATTTTTTTTCAAAAGTCTTCTTGAATTATTTCTGATTCTTTTCCATATTTAAATGAGCTTGATCTCTCAGCTCTTGCAATTCCATTAACTCTGTATAACGAACCTACAATGGTTCATTCTCAAGTAGCTCCATTTGATACAGCAAATCTAATGTTGGTAACTCAGCTGAAATAGGCATTCTCACTTCTTTTCCATACGAAGCTTGTATGGTGAATTGCCAACTGATCTTTTAAGAGTCACTCTATCAGCCCAAAGTGTGGAATTCAACATTAAATGCCAAGCTCTTTGATTATCCTTGAGTGTTCTTCTGATGATTCTTAACAGATTCTTGTTAGTATTTTCAGCTAAGCCATTACCTTGTGGGTAATAATTAGATGAAGAACTCAAATATATTCCATGTTTGACATCCCAATCTATTACCTTTGCACTGAGGAATACTAAAGCATTATCTGATATGATTGTTGCTGGAACACCAAATTTGCAAACTATGGCTTCATAAAAGGATAGTATCGAAGCTTCGTTAGCATCCTTCAAGGCTATTGCTTTAGTCCATCGTGTAAAATAATCTGTAGCAGTTAAGATCCACTTATGCCCTTGTGATGAAGGTGGGTTTATCATTCTAATAAAATCAAGACCCCGCTGCATAAAAGGCTGATCAGATGAAATAGGATGCAAAGGAAATGAAGCAAGACGTTATTTTCCAACAAAGAAAGCACATTTCTTACACTTTCTAATGCATTCAAAATAGTCTTTGAATATGCTAGGCCAATAGTAACCTGCTTTCATTATTTTTAAAGTTGTAGTACGTGTTGAGAAGTGACCTCCTGCAGGTCCTTCATGGAATTCTAATAACATTTTCTGAGTTTTATCATAATCAACACATCTCAACAAGATCCCATTTATATCCCTTTTGAACAATACACCATCGAAAAAAAGATAAGGAATGGCTTGTATTCTGAAATATCTTCATTTATTCTTATCCATACCTTTCGGATAGGTGCCATGCTATAAGTAGCTAACCAAATCAGTCATCCACTTTGATTCTTGGATGTCTTGGGCAAGTTCAAAGTCTTGATTTCCTGGTTGGACCATGGTATTTAATTACTGAGACATAACTTCAGCATGTTGTTATGAATCTTTGGGTTCTGTAGCTTACTATTTTTTCCATATCAGCAATTAGATGTTCACATAAACCTTTACCTCGAACTATCTTAACAACCCGGATATCAACATCATATTCCATAACCTTCATTATCCATCCTTCCCTTTTCCTATTCAATTCTTTATTTAAAAGGAAAGCTTTCACACTTGGATGAGAAATAAGAACGTGAATTTTCTTGTTTGAAAGCATGTACTTAAAATTATTTAGTCCTCTGACTACTGAAAGTACTTGTTTCTCGAGAAATGTGTACCTTGTTTCGCAATCATGCAAACTCTGTCCAAAGAAAGCAATTGGCTACTTAATATTTTCATCATTAACCTGGGTCAAGATAGATGAGATTGTTTCAGCTCCTGCAAGTGCATACATTGTAAAATAATTATCAAAATTTGGGTTTACAAGAGTAGGAGCCTAAGATATAGCTGATTTTATTACTTCAAAACCTTCCCTTGCTTCGCTGGTCCAAGAGAAAGTTTTCTCTTTCTTTAACATAGTTGTTAATGGTTTAACCAATGCTACAAAATCAGGAACAAATCTTCTGACAAAGTTGATTTTTCAAGAAAACTTTGAGTGCCTTCTTATGATAACGTAGTGATAGCTATGATATAGCTTTGATTCTGAAAGGATCAATTGCTAAACCCTGCTTCGAAACAATATGACCAAGTAATTTACCTTGATGTACTGAAAAGATAGACTTCAGAGGATTCAGAGATATTCCAAACTACTTGCATAACTGAAAGGTCTACTTTAAATGCATCAGATGTTCTTCTGGGTCTTTTGAAAATACAATCACATCATCTAAATAGACAAGGATGCATTTATTTAACAAGCTCTGAAAATCCATGTCCATTGCACGTTGAAACGTTGCACCGACATTTGAAAGATCGTAAGTCATTCTTTTGTAAGCATAGGTACCCCACTTGGTAGTAAAAGTTGTTTTTATCTATCTTCTTCTCAGACTAAAATTGATTATAGCCACTATAACCATCTAGAAGAGATAATCTATCCTAACCTGAGACTATTGTCAAAATATGATCCATATTCGGAAGTGGGTAATGATCTTTTAATGAATCTTTATTAAGATCCCTGAAATCTACACATAGCCTGATTTCACCGTTCTTCTTCCTAACAGGAGCAAGATTGGCTACCCAACTTGCATGCTTAACTATAAAAATAATACCTGATTCGATCAACTTGGATAATTCTTTCCTCATAAGAGGTTCTATTTTTGGATTTACAGGCCTCTGTTTCTTTCTTGCAGGATTGGCATTTGGATGTAACTCGATTGTATGTTTGTGCTAGACTGGGATCAATTCCTTTCAGGTCTTGGTATTTCCAAGCAAAGACATCCTTAAAATATTTGCAAAGATTAATAAATGACTGATTTTTCAGCTAAGGAACATACCATTCCAAGAAATAACTTTTTCTGTTCATTAATTGAAATCTCTTCATAGTTATCAACATCTGTTGACATCTTAGTTTTGTCTTTTCTTAACTGATCGTCATTCTGAAGATGTCTTCCAATGTAACCAGACCTCGAGGTAATTTATTTGTCTTTAACTGAACAAACTGATCACCATATAAATGTTGTAACTTATCCTGATTAACTGCAGAGAACTCATCTTCTTGTTGCAAGAACATGCAGATTTGATCATCATTTTTAAAAACCTGCCAATTTAAATTATTATCAGGTATATAAGGCCTGATAATTAGCTTAATATGAGGCTAAATTTTGTTGTTTTCAATCTATTCCAGCACTTTGAAACTAGCACCAACTGCTGCAAGTCTATCTGCATGCTTGTTTTCAGCTCTAGGAATAGACTGAATATTAATGGCATTGAAATCTTCCATTAAGTTTAAAACTCTATGTCTGTAAGACTTCATTAGTGGATTCTTAAAAATATTGAAGTTTTTACTTGATTGATAACCAACTCAGAATCACCAAATATTTGTAATGTGTTGATACCTCTTTTTTTGGCCCAAAGTAAGCTATGAATTAATGCTTCGTATTCAACTACATTACTAGTGCATGTAAATTGGAGACTCAAAGCTAAGAAATAGCTTTCATTTGTAGGGTAAGTGAGCATCAAACATGCTCCCTGTCCATTCTTGTTCTTAGCTCCATCAAAACGAAGCTTCCAATGGAAGAGGTGTCTTTTCTTCATGCATAAAATACACTCCAAAAAGATGTTCTTCAACCTCCTTAAAAGGATCATGAGCGTGTTCTTCAACTATCTTTTCATCAATAAATAGGTTAGAAACACCATCCAATGCTGAAACATGAGCTACCTCATCAAAATCAAACTAATCCAAGGCTGAATAATTAGCCACCGCATTTGAAGAGTGAGGCTCAATGTGAAACCTGGCCAATGGCTCTGAATTGATAGTAAGCTTAGTACCATAATGAGGAGTAAAAAATAAGGACCAATCTGAAGAGAGATAACCTCCTATTTTTGCTGTGAAATCTCTAGATAAGCATAAGGCAAAGTATGGAGGCAAGTCTACCATAGTAACATCTTGCAAAATAGAAACATTTGGACAAGCATGTAACATTACCTCCAAATTTTTTTATTATACCAACCATATTAGTTGTAGTTCCATCAAGTTGTAAGACGCTCCTTTTTGTGGGCTCATACTGCAAGCCTAATTTTTCTACAATTGTTTTTGGCATTACTGTGCTACTTGCACCAATACCCACCATGTAATTATGAACTAAATGTTCTCCAATAATCAGTGATAAATAAAATGGTGGTGGTTTCTTAATGTCATGAGCATTCAAAACTTTTTGTACCATCCACTTAACTTCCTTAATACGTTCTTGCTCAAATGTTCCAAGGATATTGTCTATCTTCTGAACTTCCTTCTCTGCTATATTTGAAGAAATCTACAGCTTAGCTAGCTCATGAGAAAGTAAATCTTGTTTTCCAGGAATACTTAGGGCATCCTAAATTGAGATGTTAACATTTTGATTTTTCATTACATCAACAATGTTAAAAGAAGCAACTGTCTTAGAGACATAATTAATCTGTCTTAGAATAGGCCTTAGCGAAAACTGATTCTCCTTCAACTACCTTAGATATCTGAGGTATAAACAATCTTCTTGGATTAGGCTGTAGCTATTTTTGAAGGCCTTTATCAACTAGAATACTTGCTATTTTTTTAGGAACAACAGGGTTGTTAGTTGACTTTGGAGCTGTTGTCTTGTCAATGACGGTAGGCAAGATAGGCCTATTCTATTGCTTTTGGTTTTTCAGCAGCCCTCCCTTGAGCCCTAGTAGTGACTGCAATGAAATCCTCCTCATTAAAGCTGACTAAATTTTGTTTAGGTGCTTTCTGAACATGAGTTTCTTGTTGCGCACCCTCCATTTGAGGCATAAAAAATGTTTTAGATTGAGGTTGTGCAACAATATTCAAATTCAGAAAAGCATTTGGGCAAGTTGTAGCTGAATGAGGTTGATTACAAGGTTGACACCACTCTTATGTACCCATATTAAGTGGAACTAAAGCATTAAAAGAATTAGGATCCTTTGGTTCAAACTGCCTTTGCTGGTAAGGCTGCCTATAATTCTCATTCTGCTGATAGGGCTGCCTGTTTTTTTGATTCTGTTGGTAGGCCTGATAACGAGTCTAGTAGGGTCTATTAGGTAATGCAATTTTGTTCTCAATTGAAGTCATCTTATTCCCCATAGTCTACAAAGCTTTGAATACATCATTGATGGAGCTACAACAGTGGGCTCTACGATTGTAATAGGCTGAGGAATAGGTGTTAAATCTATCAAAAATGGCATTGATGGCCTTGGTGCTAACTTTCCATCTTGAATAAGACTATTTTCAGCTCGAATAACAATATCATAAGCTGCTAGGAGTGTCTCTCCACCCATTGACTAAATCATAGTTGAGATATCACTATTTAATGCTCTAAGATAATAAAGGAAAGCGTGATCAGCTTGAGGCTTTACACTTGCTAGAATTATCTCCCATGTTCTGGAAAAATGGATATTGAAACTAGACATAAATTCATTGGGAGCTCTTTTAATAGTAGATAACTATTCAATGAGAGACAAATGATCTGAGTTGTCTTGGAACTGTTTCAGTAATTTTTCACCTAAAATATCCCAAGTTCCTATGCTTCCAATTTATAAGTTTTTGTACCATTTCAAGGCTTGCCCTTTAAAAGATGTAGCTAAAAGTCTTAGGGCTACGTCTTCATGAGTGATATTATGGACTGCACATAGGGCTGCAACATCTTTTATATGTTCAGCTGGTGTAACCTGATTTTCACCCGTAAATGATGGCAAACTTTTCATGGCAGCATTGGGAATATCATGATAAACTGGAATTACTAATGGGCTGCCATTAGTAAAGGGCACAAAATTCCTGGGTGGTTGTTGGGCCATTGGAAAAACTGGGATATTGATAGAAAAATTTATACGTGGTGAAGGACTATTAGGAGGAGGGTTACCAAAACTAGGTCTATTGTAAGGAAAAGTATTACCAACTCTTCTCCTTCTAGTAGAATTCAAAGGTAAAGAAACAAAATCAGAAGGGGTTCCTCTTACCGATGATCTTGTAGTCACCTTAGTCATGGAACATGCTGCAATACTAGTTTGAAATCAGCTTCACACAGTCGCCAAAAGATGATAAAATCTTTAGAATAAACTAGCTGCAGTGTGCTCCCGAAAGTGACTTTTAATTTGTTGTAAATCTGTTGTAGATATGAAAAATCACATGCAGATCTAAGTCATGGTCCCACTGGGCGTGCCAAAAACTTTTATCTCTCAAAAGTGCACCCTATAAAGAGATGGCTGTAGGTTTTCTAAGCTTTCACAAACAATCTCTCTCTTTCGTAGATACAATGGAAACACCTCAGGTCTATGGCTATACCTATTTTGAGGTGAGTCTCCAGTATCAAGGCCGGTTCCTTGTTGGTGTATACTAAACTACTTTCTGGGAGTTTCAAGGTAAAAGATGAATGTAAAATGATTAAAACTAAGTTGATACAGCAAATTTATATGAGGGCTTTGACTGCGTGTATGCAAAACTGATCTTGGAAGAATTCTTGATGCACGAACCAATAGTTTTCTACAGAGTATCTAAGGGAAAAATACTTGATTGTACTGAGGGAGAATCACAATAGTACTATAAATTAACATTCACATCAAATTTAAATAGAAAGGACTAAAACTTGCAGCAGGGTAAGGTGGTTGATCAGGGAATTTACATTCACAAGATTAATATAACATACACAAGAATCCAAAGTAACTTGGAAATACATAAAACACTTCACACTTAGAGGGCAAAACTGGCAAATCTGCTTCAGTAATCATATATCTAAAAGTCCTCTAGTAAGTTCCTCCTTTGTGCTTTGTCAAGGCACACAATATATATAAAGTTTCACCCCCTTCCTAAAAATAACCTAAGGCTTGTACTCACCCATGCATCCTAATTTTACCCTTTATTTAATAATAAATAAAAGGATAAAATAATACAAACTAGTACAAGAGGCATTAATAGCCTTTGATTACATCTCAGTCGACTAAAGTTGACAGTTCTATTTTTAAGAAAGACAAAGGGTGAATAATTTGATAAAAAAAGGTTTCTTGCAATGCAAGTCTATCTTCATGGCATGCAACTTTGTCTTCTTCTCTATTATGTCCTGTTGTAAAGGCATGTAAAAATACAACTCCTTTCCTGTGAGCAAAATAATTACATTAATTGTAATATTTTGCAAGATAATTCATCCAAGTATCAATCTGACTTGGACCACCTTTGTCTCTGATGTTGACACTCATTTTGTTTGCTAGTGATCACATGGATAACATTTGCAACTCTACTCCAACCTCTTTGGTGTGGGGGCCACCTTCAATTTGATTGGTTTGGCCACCTTGGTGGACTTATCATATTACCATGGTTCTTGATGTAAGATGAGGGGACCACCTTTGATAACACACATGGCTCTCTTAGACCATGGTTTGAAAATAATAACATTTAATCATTTGGCCCCCTTTGATTAATATTATATGGCAACACATAGTCGGCTTTGCATGATTAAAAGGACTATAGTTGATACCTCACCTTTTTGGTGATCATTGTGGTATAATTTGGTTGACTTTTGATTATTCTAACTCGGACTATGGTTTAGAATTTGAAAGTCTTTTATAATGATTATTATGTGGACATGTGGGCTGGCCCCTTCCCACGATGACTCACCCCTCCATGCATTTTATCGGTGGCTTCTGTAACTCGGGTCAGGTTAATTATAACCCTGGTGGTTTACTTTGAAAATTGGTGCCAATTTCATGTCGTTGATCTCTGTACCTTTTAGCCTATAACCGTCTATGTTTTTACCCTCGGTTAGGGTTTCTTTACACATTGAATGTTGGTCAGTGGGAGGCTAACCATAATGGTTTGCTTGGAACATTGAGATTGATCATCAAGCGTTGATCGACTATCTTTTTTTTGGCAACCGTTGATCTTTTACTGTGCTTGAGTTCTAACCAAACCAATGTTTGTGTTGAGGTGGTAAAGAGAAGCTCAGGTTTGATGATCATTTCATTTCAGTTTTCTGATATGTGGGTGAAGCCCTGGAAAATTTTTTATAGACCGCCATTGATGACCGATTTTGAGCTTGGTTCTTTTGTATTTGTTCGACCTTCCAAACTATGTTGTTGATATCTTCATGACATCTCCCTATCATTTTCAAGCTGCAAAGATTTGCTTTCCATGCAGAGGAGGTCTCTGTATTTTTGTTGGCTGCCATGGTTAAAATTTTGAGCTCTGTAATTTGGCTTTGACCTCAGACTGGTATTTTGATTCTTTCTTGCCTTTGCATTTTAGTGTTTATCTTTGTTTTTCCTGAGGTCCACCATTGTTAGGACTTCGAAGCTCAATTTTTATTTATTTCGGCCTTATTAGCTCTATGTGGTCATCTTTTGAAGCTCGGTTTATTCTTTTCAGGCTCGGCCTTTGTAGAAAGGACCCTCTATGTTCTTCACTGAGGCCGTCATTCTTGTGTTGTTGGAGTTCGGCCCTATGCAACTGCGAATGCATGCTTGTATAATTTTGGTTCTCCACCATTCTTCTTTCTATCTCTGGTCAAAATGTGACTCCTTTATTTTCGAGGGTTTGGCCATTACTATTTGAACTTCTTTCAGCCACGGTTTAGAGGTAATTCTAGATTCACCCCTTTTATGAATGGCTAAGTAGTATAAATACTCTATTTTGCTTAATGTTGATGAACTTGTGTCACCATGATTTACTTCGGTTGTTACTATTAGCTTTCCTCAAACCGTCTTTAGAGAGTTTGCTAGATAGTTTATGCTCTGAGTATTTGGTATTTTGCTTAACTATCTCTAGATCTAGATTTTTCATTGAGAGTCTATCTGTATGTCTTTGCGGGCTTGCTTTTTCTCTGTGATTTCTTTGATTCTTCTTCCACGGCCATGTGGGTTTATCACCATTGTGTTATTGCAGGGGTTTTGGTATGGATTTCTTTTAAAACCTATTTGCCACTATTATCCTATACTACATGATGGCCACAATTTTCTTCTTGAAGCTCGGCCTTTCCTCCTTTTTGAGCTTTTACTTGGAGTAGCCAACATTTTGATGACTTAGAGCTTTGTACTATGTGATTTTTTGATACATTACTTGGAGGCTATTTTTAACACCTGTATCTTCCATTTTTATAGTTCTTCCAGTTATATTAATGTAAAATGCTACTCCAAGACTACCTTCATTAAGGAAATTTTGTTCTTTGGCTGAGAGTAAATTCTTTGATTACAGTCTTGAGTTATACTCATCCCTTTTACTCCTAGCCTGAAATGATATCGCTATTATGAATAGACATTTATACTTTAGATTTGGGTTTTATAACTTTTGTATCTCTGAATTTGTTGTAACAATGTAGTTTCCCTTTACTTGTTATTTGGAACTAGAATAGTGGATTTAATTTGATAGTTTCTTTTACTTATCTCATTAACTGTACTTTCTGAATCTTTCAAGCTCAGAAGCTAGTTCTGCCATCATCTTGGGACATCAATATATAGTTATTTTGATGAAAAATAAAGTGTTATCTTGTTCTTAGCTCCATGAGGTATTGTTTACCTGTTTGTAAAACAAAATCTGAATTTCATGATTTCTTAAATACAAGTCTAAAATTGCAATCTTTGTATTCCTTTATTTCAAATTCTAAGATGGTCCCTTTGTAATTTGCAAGTTTCACTTATACTCTTTGATATCTGCAGTAATTTTTAGCAATTCTTGATCTGTTTTGATATCACTATTTGGTACAAGCTTGGATTCAGATACTTTACTCTGTTACTTTCACTGCATTTCTTTAATTTTAGTTTCATATAGATGCTGAAAAAGTTGTAAATGTTGATTTTATAAGGCGAAGCCTTGCAATTTTTTTCCATAATTATCTCTCTTTTAAAACTTTTTCAAACTAGACATGTTCCTTGCTAGCAAGTATCCCCTCTATTCTAAGAAGTTGAGCTCATGAAGACCTGTAGCTTAATCTGGTCTTTGCTTGTATAGCTACTATATGATGATCTTTCATGCACATTGTGTCTTCTATAGCTTACTTCAAACTGTCATCATGAGATAGATTTTGTTCACCTGTAATGGCTTCTGCTTATGTTGTAGATGAGTACAACCTTGCTTGAATGAATTTATTTCATTGATATTATAGTAATTATGTGCTCTCATATCTGCTTTATTCTTAAAACTGCAACTTAGAAAAGCTGAAATTTGTGAGATTATCTTGGAATTTCAATTCACTTCAGCTATTTAAACTATAAAGAAGTCTTTTTGTAATTATATACTGCTTTTCCTTTTATTACAGATTTGATATGTATGTTGAAGAAATCTGAAATGTTGATTTTACATGGCAAAGCCCTCTCTCAAATTTTTTCAGAATCTTCTCACTCATCCTATTTCAACAGTAATCCTCTTGCTTTTAGCCTCAGCTTATTGAAATCTGATACTACTTCTTCTTTACAAACTTAAAAGTGTACTTCTGTCTTCCATTCTCACTTCTGTGCACTAACCTCTTCCATTTGCAAAATGTTTGCTGAACTTTGAGTTGCACCTTTGTTTCTTCCTAGCATGTACTTATGACTTATTTATTTCTCTCTTTAGCTACAACCTATACCTGCACACTTAGGGAAATAGTTAGGAAATATTTAGGCTTTTTGGCCTCTCTCATGTCCATGTTTTCTTCTTCTCTTTTCACTTTCTTCTTTCTAAGTGATTAAAGCATGCATGTAGTTTTCCCTTCAAGTAGAATACATCTTCTGCTTAGGAGAAGATTCATATGCATGAAGTAGGATAGTGTAGGAATATGCTTTGATCCCTAAGCTTGTAACTAATGGTTGATTTTTTTTTCTTTTTAGGAACCATCACTTAAGGATGCAGGAGCTGGTATGGAGATGCTCTGCACAAATGAATAATATACAAGGCAATGATGGGTTCACCCTCATACTCCTCTGCTTTCAACTTCATGCATGTGTATCTTTCTTTTTAGTAGTTGTACTTTACTTTTTAGTTACATCCCATGGCTTGTATGGGAAACATTTGACTCTTCTTGTGAATAAAACATTGAATTCTGTAAATGAGTTGTATATCTCTTTCTCCATTTCTACTTTCTGTATGGATTGTATAATGAACTAAACAACTCAATAACATAATTGAATGTCTTAATCATAAAGGAAAGAACATTAAGTAGAACTTGTAACATTCAGTAATGAACTCTAATTTTCTAGGATCTGCACTTATGTATGTTGTTCCAAAACTTTACACTTCACCTACTTTGCAATTGGACATTCTCATCAAGAAAACATAACTGTCCTTCGAGGCTTGTTTTCTTTTGTTGATAATAGTCAATAAATTGCAGACTATGTGATCTATTACATTTTGTAACAGCACACATAGCTGCATATTTTAGGAAATCTTTTAAATAAATCAGCAACAATGACATATTCTAATGTGATCTTCCCTAGCTTAGGTATACTTCACCTATTCTATCCATCATAATAATGTTTTGAGTTGCCTATTTTTGCAGAAGTGCAAAAATTGTCAACATAACCCATAGCCTTTTCCTACACCATACTTAGGTAATCTACCCAAGGACCTAACAATCATATCAAAACACTCAATAACATGAACATACATATGTAAAAGAAAACAATAAAACAAGGGTATATCTCCTCCCTTTCCATGGTAGACCTTGATCCAAGATTCACACACTAAGCTCCTTCAAGCCCAAGATATCACCAACAAGCTCCAACAAAGTTCACAAGAACTCCAAAATATTTCAAATCCAAAAATAAAAGAGCACAAAAAGAAATCAAGTAACCCCCCAAACAAATAAAAGAAGTAGAATAAATAGAAAAGAGGAAGAGTGAGATGATGTGGCTCCATGTAGGATGTCACATCATTTCTTCTCCATCCCACATCACCCAAGTCAAACCCATACCCCAAGGCATAATAAATGGGTGGTTGAGAGGTATGAAAAATCTCTTACACACACCACTCCAACCCATACCCTTTAAGGACTAAAATTAAACACATGTAATAAAGTGCAATTAAAACTCACCTTTGTCTTCCAAAACACATAATGGGGTCTATTTTTAACCCCTAACCCATAGGTAGGGTTGGTATAAGAAATTAATAGGTGTGGGAGAAACTTAACTTGTCCCACAAGCCTACAAAATTGGCCCTTAAGGCCAAATCCGAATTTCCAAGGTGAGGTAGAGTGTACAACACTCAAGTTACTTACACTCAACTTAAAAACACAAATCAAAGAACCATCTAATCTAATAAATTACTTCTTTTGTCCCATCCATAATTAGCTAAATGATATGATTAGTTCACTTAATTAGACACATAAGCCAATTAATGATAAAAGGGAATTACATCACAAATTAAATTACATGCACCAAAATTAAATAGAAGAAAGGAAAAGAACTTTAAGCACACCCTTGGTCACAATTGGAGGTCATCCCCCATGGGGACCCCGTAACAACAAATAAAAACACATACAACATAACACAAGTTGCCATGGTGATCATTGTCGTATCCACCCAGTATTCCCTTGTGGTTGGTCTCCAATCCCCCTTTGATTGTTGTGATATAATCACCTGTAAAATACCCAATACCTCTTTCATCTTTGTGGCCGTATCAAAACATCCAAGATAAAATATACGCATACAAATCAATAATCATCCATATATAAATTAAATCATCATCTAGACAAATAATGTTCTTATTTTAAAATTCTAACAACATCTAAATTCTATATTTTACCAATACCATGAAGATCACAAGATTAGTTCAACTACTAAATCCTACTCAATATGACGAGAATGCCGAATGATAGAAAATATAATTATGTCAACAACACATCATCATCAATATAAAATGTCTCTCTAAGAATCCACACAATCATACTATGAATCGAAATCCAACAATAGTCCAAGTATCTCTATTGTCTAACATCATGCTAAGCCAAAATGATACTATAATATCCATGTATATAACCAACAGTAATCGAAATCAAAATATAATAAGTGTCGAAGGGAAGTGGGCACTACAAACTACAAAAATGAAAAGTAAGATGAGAAAAAAATTGCTTGCAACAATTAAATGGTATGTATGAGACAAGGATTTGGGGATTTACGGGAAATAGGAAGTTACTCAAAAAATAAATGGTACCATGAGTGATACCATATGTAAAAAATAGTCATCCAACATGATCAATTTACATTCGCTAGCATACTCCAAGACTTTTCTAGAATGGGGGATTTGGAGCATGGTATGGACATCCATAAAAGAATTAATGATAAGAGGATTTTTGTGAGATGTTGTAGTTGCAACTGGGTTGGTACAAATCTATGAAAAATGTGGATTTGTAGACAAAGAAACGTGAATAGGATTTTGACATCTAGGGAACCATGAAGGATGGAGGAAATGTGTTAGATGAAGTTAGAACCATTTTGGTAGATATGTATGCAAAATATGGAAGAATAGGCAAGGTATGTGAACTGCCTCAAAGAGATGTGTTCTTGTGGATTGTCATGATAGAAAGATAGTCACGAAATGGATTTCTTGAACATGATTTATAAATATTTGCAAGAAAATGCAATTAGCAAGTGTAAAGAAAAATTCCAAAACCTTTTCTTATGTTCTATGTATATGCATCTACACAGGTTTAGTGGATGCACAATGTTACACATACTTCAATCACATGAGAAGTTGTTATTGCATTACATGTGAAATTGATCATTATGTGAGAATGATTGAACTTCTTTCCTATGTTGGTTATCTTGAGGAAAATTAAAAATTTATCATTAAGATTCCAGTTAACCATGCGATAGTTGTGTGTAAGTGTCTTCTTGGTGCATGTAGATCACATACGAATATAAGTTTAAGAATATTTACAATGAAAATAATTTTTCATGTGGATCCTAAGATAGATGCAACTTAGGTTCTTCTTTGAAACATATTTTTATAAGTGGGAAAGTGGGGTGAGGTTCAAATGGTAGAAACATTGACAAAAGATAGAAGAATTAAAAATATCCCTTTGTGTATTTAGACTTGAGGAGATACTCACGCAATAGGTGAGCCAAAGACTTCATAGCATAGAAAAGAATATCTCAGGTAAAGAACAATCAAATTGAAGGAGAAAGGGAATGGATATGACCAAAGAACCAAGTTTCCCAAGGAAGTATCTCAAGCTAAACTAGAAAACAAAAAGACGATCTCAAACATTTGAGTCATAGCCTTCGATAATTGGTGTCCATGATGCCAAATTTCTTCTAGGTATTTTGTCAAACAATTAACATGTTTGTTGCGTTATACCAAATTTAACATACATATGTAGCAGAGAAATTATATCAAGAAAATGATATCCATAGAAACATTTAGAACCCAGTTAGTGCTAAAGAAGACACACATAACGTATATCCATGAAAAACATGGAAAAAGAAATGGATTTGATACCTTCTCGACCTCCTTATACTCACCTAACACTTTCTTGGCACTACTAGACGGTCATGGTTTGCACATGGATAATAATCCCCACATCCCCATTTTCCAATAGTACATAGTTTTCCATAACACCCTACATCAACACTGCATCTACCACATCCAATGTGTTTCCCACTTGCTTAGTGTAAGCCACCTCAGGAGTAGTTTTATAAAACAAAAATGTTATAGAGAGTATGATTTCATGGGGAGGGTACTTAGATACAAAAGTATAATTTTTCTATAATTAATGTATCAAATAAATCCCGCTTGTAGTACCTTTGTAATCACTTCAAACTTTTTACGTGAAAATGACTTATACATGTTGTTTGTATTCAATTGGTTTGATGGAAAGGTGAATTATTACAAGAATTGTGTATTTGTTCATGTTGGTTTTGGTTTCTCAAATAATGTGGAGTATGGTAATAGTCAAACCCATGTAAAAAGTAAATATTCGTAAGTGGAATCATAATGTTAAAATGTCAAAGTTTGAAGATTAAAAGTAAGTGAAAGGGCCGAGGTGTATATTTTATTTTGTAAGAAAAATGGAACCATCCCCAAGTTGTGGGACCTTGTGCACTAAGGTATGGATGGATCTCTGGAGAAGGTTGGTTCCTCTATCTAGCTCTAATAGCTATCATTTAGCATGAAAAAAAAATCCTAGACTAAACATACCAAGGAGCCATTAAGAGTGTAAGTAAAGTTTCTCCCATAGTCTTGGTGAAAGTCAAGTGAAGTGGATAGAGGTGTAAAATTTCATGTTAATATTATATGTGCGAATTTCAGATTTGTCATCATTAAGTCTTATCATGATTATACTTTGGTGGGATGGAAAGGGGAAATGCTAAGCTAAGGAAGGTGATAGCACTAGAAGGAAAGGGTCAATCTCTCTCCATGAGCTAGGTGATAAGGAAAAATGGGAGGGTAAGAGCGTGCATGGTAAAGAAGAGGTGGGGTTCTAGAGCTAATGAGGAACATGCCACGTGATCAGCACACACAGGATCGGCCTTCCAGAGAACACAACACATGAACGTGGGGACTGCAAGTAGAGGAATACGCAAAGCATGCCATAAAATATAAATAGAGAGGTGAGATGTAATTAAATATGAGAGAGGGAAGACAAGAGTTCAACAAAACATGATTTTATTGCTTAAGGGACATATAGTCATTTACATCCATGGTAGGAGGTGAGAAAACATTGCAAAGACCACACCAAGGTCTAAGACCCATGGGAAGTCAGCCACCATTTTGGCATGGTGCCGTTACAACAAGGAGGGACCATTTTACAAAGAACTCTGCTATTTACAGAAGAAGAAGGAGAGAAGAGAAGGAGAAAAAAGAGGGAAAATTAAATTCAAATGTATGCATTGATAGATTGAGAGACGTTTCCCTATTTTTACCTAATAAATCCCACCTAAAATTGAATTGAATAGTCCAACATGAAACTTGTGTCAGCAGCTTCCTATCAAGCCTAGGCGCGTGGAGATCTAAACTCTTTATCAAAAGATGATAGAACGAGATAAGATAAGTATTGAATTGATTCGTTTGAAGGTGTCGAAGTGTCGAGTTGTCAGCGCACATGAAACATGTGGCATGCGCGGATTGGCTAAAGTGAAGGCCAACTTGTGTGAATGTCTACTGTCATTTTCTACCACATGTCACCCATTGGTTTTTTGCAAGTTGGAAGGATTCATGAAAGGGTTGGAAGCCTCCTGTTGGGCACTTTGATAGGTTAGGGCGCGTAGTACACTCAAAGTACCAATGATAGATGATGACTAGGCATGTGAAGTTCTAAGCTAAGGAGAAGAAAAGGAAGGCATAAGGTGTGGGAGCGAAGAAGCAAGCACGTGAAAGGGAAACAGAGGGAGGTGTAGAGAGGCATGCGTGATTCACATGGGGAGACAAGGAAAACTGGTGAGCAGAGAGCGATATGATTAAGGCGTAACTATTACAAGGTAATGGGTGCGACGCGCGAAGGGCCAAGGAGTTAGTTGATAGAAGTAAGTGCAAGGTGCACGGGAAAGGAAAAATGGAAGAAGATAAAAGAATGCAAAGGGGAGAAGGAAGGAATGCAAGGGTGCATAGAGGAACTAAAATTGTGCCAAGGTATCAAAAGAACAATCTTGAGTGTGCACAACCTAAAATGTGAAACACCAAAGTCAGGATGAAAATATAAGTTATCCAGATAACTAGGAGAGTTATTTGGATAATAGTTTTGGTGACTTTCGGGGGCCATCTGCCTACTAGATGAAGAGACCAGTAGCCTTAGAAGTCCATTGGGCATGGATTTAGGTGCTAATCTTGAAGATCTGATCTGTAACTTTGAAGAACATTCTTGAAGTCACTTGAAGCTCTGTCTGAACTCTAAACTAAACTGCTTCTCTCATATGAAGATATTCTGAACTGGATTGATGAGAGTGAAAGCTTATGCACTGACCATTGGAACTGCCTCTATGTAAAAATGAACTTCCATCTAAAGAAGCAACAAAAGGGGCATGCAGACGTGACAGGAAAGGAAAGGCGCCAGAGGGAGCTGCGCTGAAACAAAAGCACAACACTATGTACAAAAGCTAAAAATCATACATGTCCCAAATGAAACATGCAGAGTGTGCATGAGCACTTATGTTACTGAAAGAAAACCTAAAAATAACCTAAACTAACCAGAGGCAAGGGGTGCTCAAGTAAAACCTGCAACAGGCAAGGAGAAGTAACTTCGCTTCCTCACAAATTGTGACCATGTAGTTGATTTGGTGTTGAACATGGTCGGGAATAAGAGTGAAAAACCTCTTTCCAGATGGTGTCTCGCCCTCCTCAAAGTACCAAAAAATAGAATATACACCTCCTGGAGTTTTTCTGTACTTGGATCTAGGAGGTGATGTTACTAACCTTTGGCGCATTAAAGCTCTACCTCATGCTCTGAAATGAGCATGACTGGTGGCAACTCTATTTTTGGCTCTAGGCTAGCTCAGATGTCTGATTGGGAATGGTCTAATCCTTGTAGTTTTCCCATTACTTTGAAGCTCAATCCCATAGATGGGTTTTTCTTACAGACTTTCCTCCTGAAGGAGAGCACTTGCAGGATGGGGTGCACAAATCTGGGGTATGCAGTTCTGCCTCTATAAGCAACTCGGTCTCCTCTAGAATTGTGCCCTCTGGAGCTAACTGATTCTCCTTTAGAACAGGTGCCCATATGATTTCCTTTTCCCAGTCAGAGTTGCATGAGTCACATCATTCTTCAACTATCCTGTAGTCATCGAACATGATGATGTTGGTTGTGAGAGGCGCATTGGCTAGGGGTTACTCATTTATTGTATAACTAGACAGAGGGGACTCAAGAAAATGGGACGATGGACGCAGAAGGGATGGAAGGTGTGTGCACAAGAGGAGTAAAGGTGCACACAGAAGGGGAATGGAAGAGAAATGAAGGTGAGATGAAAGTGAGGGAGAAGGGATATAATTCTCAATGAGGGTAGCGTGTGCAAGAAGCTAGGAACATATGCAACAGGTTGAGATGATGTAAGTTGGTGTGGAGGAGTGGGAGGAATATAGGATGGTAGTGCAGGGTTGCCCCATTGACAGGGTTTCTGCACACTAGATTCTTGAGCCTCTATCACTTATTTTGCCTAATTTATAATCTGGGGCAGCATCTTAATGATGAAGTGCAGCTTTGCAGGTGTTAAACCAGCCTGGTACAGGGCCAACCCATGGACAAGGGACTTTGTAGCCAACTTTGCTTCCTTTATGGAACACTTGATTGTGAGTTACATCATGTCCATCTCCATCTCTAGCACCTACCTCTCAAAGTCAAATTCAACAAAAGAGTTACCACCATCATCTGCATAAACTTGTTCTTCATAAATATTTTGGTTAAAAAAAAGTGGGTTGTATACATTTTCGGGATAATGGGGCTTATAAAGCTAATTTGGAGGAGGATTTTGAAACTGTGGGGATGGAGGGAAATAGTTCTGCTACTGCAAATGAGAATCCCAGGGAGGGAAAGAAGTCATGATTGCACAACTTCAAAAGAGGAATGTGGAATGATGGAAAAAGGAGAAATGAATGGAGGAATGAGGGGAGAATGGTCTACACATGAGATAATGGGTGCATTGAATTAGTGGAGTCGCCAAATGTGTTAAAAAAATTACCTTCAAAGGATAGATCTCAAAAATAACACATCGAACTTGCTGAGATGAAGATGTAAAGCTCTTCACTCTGGTTCCACCGAGCGTGTGCAGAAACTGTTGGTTGCTCAAACATGCACCCGTGTCTCCGATCTCTAAAGGGATGAGGTGTATGAGACCACAATGGAGCCATCCCCAAGTTGTGGGACCTTGCGCGCTTGGGACGGGTCTCTAGAGAAGGTTGGTTCCTCTATCTAGCTTTAATGCTACTGCTACTCCTAGTTCTGAAAGAAAATCCTAGACTAAACATGCCAAGGGACCAGGGATAGAAGGATGTGCAGAAAGGGGAAATCCTAAGCTAAGGAAGGTGATAGTACTAGAAGGAAAGGATCAATCTCTCTCCACAAGTGGCGAAGGAAACTGAGAGGTCACGTGAGAAGAGGGTGGAGCGTGTGCACCGTAGATCAACATACATGCTCAGGCTTCCAACGCGTGTAACACATGAATGTGGATACTACAAGCAAAGGAATATGCACAGCATGCTAGAAAATGCAAACAGAGGTGAGATGCAATGAAAAATGAGAGAGGGAAGACAAGAGTTCCACAAAACAATATTTTATTACTTAAGGGACACACAGTCATTTACATTCATGGAAGGAGGCAAGAAAACCATGCCAAGGTCTGAGACCCGTGGGAAGTCAGCCACCATTTTGGTATGGTGCCATTACAATAAGGAGGGACCATTTTACAAAGCAGAACTCTGTTATTTATAGAAGAAGAAGGAGATAAGAGAATGAGAAAAAAGAGGGAAACTCATATTCAAATGTGTGCATTAATGGGCTGAGAGACGTTTCCCTATTTTCACCTAACACATCTTGCCTAAGTTTAAATTGAATAGTCCAATGTGCAACTTGTGTCAACAATTTCCCAACAAGCCTAGGCGTGTGCTGATCTGAACTCTATATCAAAAGATATGGCTGTCAGAAGGTATCAGATTTGTCCACACATGCGAGACATGTGGTGCGCACGGATTGGATGAAGTGAAGGCCAACTTGTGTGAATGTCTATTGTCATTTTCTGCCACGTGTCACCCACTAGTTTATCACAAGGATTCGGTGCCCTATTGGTATACTTTGATAGGTTACGCATGGCACACTCAAGTCTGACATAATATGACTTGGCACAGAAGGGTGCAAAGGAAGGGGCAAGGTGTGGGAGCAAGAAGCAAGCATGTGAAAGGGAAATAGAGGGAGGCGCAGTGAGGTGTGCATGATTCACACGGGAGACAAGGTAAACTGGGGAGTAGAGAGCGTATGGTTAAGGCGTAACTATTACAAGGTAATGGGCACAACACGTGAAGGGTCGAGGACTTAGATGATAGAAGTAAGTGTGAGGCACATGGGAACGGAAAAATGGAAGGAGATAGAAGAATGCAAAGGGGAGAATGAAGGTGCACAAGGGCACGCAGAGGAACTGGAACTGTGCCAAGGTGTCAAAAGAACAATCTTGAGTGCGTGTAACCTGAAATGTGAAACACCAGAGTCAGGATGAAAATATGATTTATCCAGATAACTAGGAGAGTTATTTAGATAACAGTTCCTATCGTTTTGTCATTTCTAAAAATTCTTCCTTTATTTCACATGATGCAAATAATGATCCAAAATATGGGAGGGATATTTTCAAATTAATTTTCATAATATGCATTAACATGGCAGTTTGTCATCACGTGACATGTAAGATTAAGAAAAATAGTCTAGTTGTCGATGAGGGGCCTGTGGGGTCATGTGGCACATTCAATCTTGGTGGTTAGAAAACAAAAAAATGCCAATGATGAAGATATATGGTGCATACAAATGATATTATTGTATGGTATGTTGAGGCATGTTAGGATGGACTTTTTGTATGGAGAATAGCCAATGCAATAGTGTTTTTCATTGCATGCATTGTTGGAATTGTATAAATTGACTAGGCGAAAGAAAGACCTTACAATGTCACAAACCATCCAAATCACACAATTATACGTATTGCATAACCTTAGTATAATTTAATACAAATAAACAAAATATTTCTAATAACCCCCCCCCCAAAAAAAAAAAAAAAAAAAAATACTAGTTTCGATTAAAGGAATAAGCACCAAAAAAATGGTAAATGATATTTTCATTTAGGATAAGTTGGGTATTATTAGGCCCAATGATAATGGTTTGTGGATGTGAATCCCCAAGTCTTGAAACAACCCAAACGTGTTCATTATTCTCTTTCATGTAAGACACTCCATTAAGATCTCTACAATACATTTCCCTTGTTTGTTGTAATCAACATTTTTAGAGATATTACACTACATTACGAAATATGTTTTATGGGTGGAATTACAAATGATAACAAATAAAAAATATATATAAGAGGAAACCAATTTTATATAGAGTACAAAGTGGAAGAACTTGAAATATGTTGATTGGAAGGAAAGTCGCATTTTAAATTGATTCAAAATATATAGTGAATTTCAAATATTACACTATAAAAAATTAAATCAAAACATGTATATTAACTAGGTATTTTAAAGTTGTAAATATAATATGTCGACATGTTATCATTGGAGATCCATTCTTTATTTAAATGTGTTAAAGCTATAAGTTATCTTCCCAATATACAACCATAAGTACTATAACATCATCCATTCTTTATTTATATGTGTTTTAAAGTTATATATTATCAACCCCACTAAACTACAAGTACTATGGTTATTTATTATTTGAATGTGTTAAAAGTTATAAATTATCTTCCCCAATAAGAATTTTGTCCACCACCATGTAAATCTTTACTTAAAGATGGTGACTTATTCCAATGGAAAGGCCCAAGTAAGGGCTATCCTCCCCACAAAATGCACCACATGCATTGTAGCCACCATCCTAAGCATCATGTTGGCCATGACGTCATTTAGTGCCATTTGGTGCATATTGTTGGTGCCATTTTTGAGCTTGCACCATGTTGCCCTAAAATTTTCAAATCTATATCTACTAAATTTTTTTACCTTTTGAATTGATGGTCCGAAATTCTTCCCCTCTAGCTAAATGCTTTAAAAATGATCACAAACTTGTTGTTTTTCCCTAATTTGAGAGAATAGTCCAAGTTTGCCATTTTTGTGCCCTAGTTTTTCCAATTTTGTGGGCTATGTCATTTTTTCCCTTTACCAGATTGTGGAAAAATCAAAATTGATCAAATCATACTTGTGTGCAATTGAAAATCCTATCCCAAGGTCAAAAATGTTTAGAAATCATGCTTCAGTTGATTTAGAATCGAAAAATCTGCCATCCTTGGTGAAAAAATTGAATTCTAGGGCATTCCTAGAATTTTTTACGATTTTGACGGTCAGACGGGTGTCATTTTCCCATCAAATTCATCCTCAGAAGGTATTGGCAACGTGGCAGGTTTTCATTGGCTGAGGAAAAGTGGGGAAGTGTTGTAACTTTTAATTTTTCACCTTTTTTGACAAATGGGGCATACTCGGGCCCAGGGACCCGTTTTTTCAAATTTTGCCTATGTGGCATGTTCATATTAGCAGGGGGATGGCAGGTGGTCGGATTCCCTTAAGATTTTTAGAATTTTTTTTGCAAAAATTTTAAAGTCAAAAAATGGTCGAAGCCCCACAACCAATCCGGAGTGGACATGTGTCCTAAAAACCCAAAAGGGGAGGAGCCGGCGGAGGGGGGACTTAGAGTTTTTTAGCTCTAATACTCTAAGGTTTCAAAATAAGTTTCAGCCCCGCTCCAATCAGAGGAGGACATGTGGCTACACAGCAGGCACAAAGGGGATGCAAATGGCAGAGGTTATTTAAAATTTTTTCCTTTAGAAGCATACAAGGCTAAAGTAAAATTTTTAGAGCGCAGCCCCGTGGCCAATCACAGATGGACATGTGTCCAATAGAGTCAACGGGATATCGGGCCAGCAGGAAGTAAAAGGGGAGTTTTTCCCTTTTTCACAAAAGAGTTTAGATTGAAAATTTTTAATGTGCCCCCGTGAGCCAATCACAGGTGGACACGTGTCCAACAGAGTACGAGGGAAGTGTGGACCGCGGAAGGAAAAAGGAAAATTTTCCCTTTTGGTCAAAAGGACCTAGGGTAAAATTTTGGAGCATGGCCCTACGGCGAATTAGCAACAGAAATGTGGTGAAGACAAGGCGGGTCGGTGGAAGTAGAAGAGAATTTTTTCCCTTTTGAAAAAAAGGCTCAAAATCAAAATTTGGAGTGCTGGCCCATGACGAATCACAAGGAGACACGTGGTGAGGGAGAAATCGGAGGTGCAGCACATGGGGCAAAAAGTGAAAATTTTCCAATTTTCCAAAAAAGGTCAAAATGCACAAAATTGAAGCACGATTTCAATGGGACCCACCATATGCCACGTGTCACTCCAAATTTCAAGGGTGGAGGGCGGAGAAAAAATTCAAAATTTTCCATTTTTCCAAAAATGTGGAAAAGTAAAAAGATCCCAATTTCGGTCCCAATTGTTTTTTCACACGTGGCGGGTCTAGGAAGGAGGCGGGCACAAAATGATTTTTTTCCAAATTTTCAAAATGTCATAAAGTAAATGTTTTAAAACTGGGCCTGATCCAATCATTTTTTGCCACGTGTCGGCCTTATCCAAAAAATTAAAAAGGTAACTCATGCTTATTTCTAAGTCCGCATCTTCCACGTGGAGTGCCAAAATTAAAAGTTGGATAAGATCGACGGTTGTTATACATCCATTTGTTTCAACCACCATGGGAGCCCTAGGAATCTTGGAATCATGATTTTTGCATCAAAATTCATCAAATTTATAGTGATTTTTTGTCATCTTGGCCTTAGGATAATTGACATCACTTTCATGGCTTAATTCTTTGATTGGAGGTGATTTTGAAATAAATTTTGCCCTAATCCGTCCAAAAACGTGAAATGACAAAATTAGAAGTTACAGAGGTAATTTGAAAAGGTAAGAAGGTGAAAATGATGATTAAAAGGTGTTTTCATGCCTCAATGATGAAGAACGTGCCTCCGGGATGGATAATGATCTAGATATTTGTAATGATTTAATCTTTTTGGGCACACATGGCAACCTACAAATGTTTTTCTGTTTGATGTCATTTTCATTGAATCATGAGGATTGTTTTGTAAAAAAATTATCCCATGGCATATTCTTTTGCTTGGGAAAGAAGGATCAAATGTGGTAATAGATATATAATGCATTTTGGAAAAATTGTAAAGAGGTCAGGAAAAAACTAAAAATCACGAGCAAATTCTGAGAAAAAGATCATCTTCTGAGAAACCCACCAAAGAAACAGGATAATTTCTTCTGTGTTGGATTTTCATGTATGTGAGTTGGTTACAAGTGTATAGCCATCACACAACACTAAGATTGTTCATTAAACTCTCCCCTACTGATGAATCTAACAAGCTTTTGAGTTAATCTATGTTTTCATTATTCTTGTTGCAATCTTGCATTGAAATTATTTAGAAATCACACAGGATCTCCATTTTTGGTTGATAGTTTAGTGGCATTTGCAATCTCATATTTAGAAGAGCCTTCATCTGATAAGGAGCTAAATAAATTTAAAATCACTTTACCTTCCTTGACTACAGTGATTTCTTGTAAGCCTTTGGGGGCACCTTAGGCGTTGTTTGATCAAGAATTTTTGTGTTTAATTGAGTTCTTTACTTCAAGATTTTGTGGTGAGTTCTCAAAGATTGTGTGAAGAGTGCTTCCTAGGATTCCATTTATGCATCTTCTGGTTGAAATAATTTCCTAATTATTTGAAGTATTGTATCTCATAGTTATTTCAAGTATTGTAGAGGTTGTCAAAGATCTGATATATCCCAGTTTGTCTCATCAATACCCCACCAAAACATCATTCTAAACAACTAATCCTACCCATACCATCCCTGTATTGCATTGTGTGTCAACCAAAGGATCTAACCCATCTACAAAAATGCACAAGGAAAATCAGGATTATACAATGTCTTCAGTAACCCTTGCCTTGCATTGAAAATATCTCCATGATCTAGGAGTGACAACTTGTGAAAGTAAGATTTAGAGTGTTGATCATATTTTCCCAAGGCCTTTTCATATTATTTTCTTAAATTGAGGGATATCTTCATCTCCTTCACTATTTGGGGGTTACAATGTAGGTTCTCTTACCTTGGTTAAAAGGAACAACCTAAAATAGTGAGGGTTAGATCAAATCCTTTCAAAGTGCTATCCATCTCTCCACAAATCTGAGTGATAGTTAGATCACATACCCAGCTACAAAATGACACACATCATGATCTATCTAACTTCAAGCTTCATGCCATATCTCTGATGCTGCTCAGACTGAAAAGTAGAACAAATTTGGGTACCAACACCTTCTTGGTGCCACCGTTGCCAGGAGTTCTTGAAATTTCTTGGTGTTTTTGAAGTGTTTGAAGAGTTTGAGCATTTTTGTATTCAATTATTTGAGCTGCTACATTGTTAAAATATCATTCTATGCTTCATATCTGGAAGTTTTAAGAAAAAATTTCAAGCTCTGTCTATCCTTCTTCCATTTCCTAGCAGTTTATACACTTTGGCTGCATTGTGATTGATTGATCTAAGAAGAAGAAGGTCTAATTTATAAATCCTTACAAAGGTTTCAGTACTAGCAAACATTTGACAAATTATTTTAGTGCATTCTTGCACAACTAAGGTCAAATTCCTTAGTGGCGACTCCATGCTGATTTGATCTTGAAAATACTAGTTGTCTTACCTTTTTGTCATTTATAATTTGTTGCTCAAATCTGCAAAATTGGAAGGAAGAAGATCTCTCTTCATCAAGAACTCTGCTAAGAAGTTGTTTACAAATTCAAAAACTCAGAGCTAGAGGGGAGAAAGGTGTGGAAGGTTGTTAGAGACTTGACTGCAAGAAAGGAGATCCCTATTGTTGAGTTTGAAAGTGAGCAGCTTGTTATTGAGGATTGCAATTCTTCTTCAAGTGGATCTGATTCAAACAATCCTATTGCTGATTTGAATTCCCCATCAGGTGAGGAACCTTCTTGTGCATTTGAAAGGCTTGCTCCTAAATCTGTTCCTGTATTTTCTAAATTTTATAGAGATCATCAAGAAGGAGATCCCTTAAGAGAGATCTATTTTGAAGTTTTCATTCCCATTCCCCAAATACCTCTCACTCCTCATCATTTTGTTTCTCCTCCAAGATCACCACCACAAAATCACATGGCTCATCCTCCACCTAGACCCCCATTTTTTGTTCACACCTTTACTCCCATCAATTTCAGAGGAATGGTCGGTATCCAAATGTTGTCCCATAAGATGTGAGAAATAGGTTACCAAAGTTTCAAGGTAACAATGCTATGACTAGAGATCAGCATCTCAAATTTTTTTATAATATGATGGAATATTTTGAGATAGAGTTTGATGATGTGTATGTTAAATTTTTCATCCACACCTTAGAGGAGGATGCAAGGGATTGGTACAAGGCTTTGGCTGATAATTCTATTGAATCATGGGCAGAGATGAAAAATGCATTTAGATTGCAATATGGTGACAAGACTAGTCCTAGATTTCTTTTATCTGAGTTTGAGAATATCAAGAAGAACCCTAATGAATTAGTCCATGACTTCAACACAAGGTTTAACAAAACTTTGAGAAGGCTGCCTGTTAATTTGAGGCCTTGTGATGAATCTTGTCTAATCAAATATGCAAATGCATTTGATAAGAAGGTAGCCTATTACCTAAGAGACAAGAACCCAACCAATCTAAGACAAGCTTTCACCATGGCACTTCAAATTGAGAACAATATCAAAGCAATTGGGAAACCTCTCAAGAGAGATGGTGTAAAATTGATAAACCCTGAAAAACCTCAAGCTAGCAAAGGTGCTGATTTAGAAGAGGTTGTGAAAACTTTGGTAGGGGCTATCAAAGAAATTTCATACAAGTTGGCAAGAGCTGAGAAGGGAATTGGGCAGACTTCACAAGGTCATCCTAGGCAGAAAGCACAAGATATATTTGGCAATCACCATAGGAATGAGCAGAGGTTTGATGACAAAGGTAAAGGGCCTATTGGATCTTCAATAGACATCCTCAAGCACGTGAAGGAAGAGTGTTTCCTGATCCCTTAATTGCTAGGGTTGATGTTGTTGAAGAGGTTGTTGATATTGATTGGTGTGATAGGTGTCTTCTACCCCATCCTCCATGTGAAGTGGAATAGCAAGAAGGTGAAGATAATAATGATGATGATATTTGCATGATGGGATGTTCTTCAAGCTCATAGGGAGGAACAACATTTACTGAAGTAATAAGTGCTAGGACAGCTGCAATTTTTTGGGATGGCATCAAATGGGTACAAATATTTCTTCCCCCTCATGCTCTTGAAGTTGATGTAGTGCAAGCTTTTGAAATTTGTAACAATGACTTTGAATACCTAAGAGCATTGATGATTAAGAAATATGATGGTGGTATCCCTTCGGAGGAAGATAGACAATTGTTAAATAATGTTGTTGTTGGTCAAGAGAAAGAGTATAATACTAGAAGAAAATTTGTTAAAGGAGTTGGCCCTCAAGCAAAACCTAAAACACCCTTGCTCACAAGCATTCCCAAAGAAGCTCCTAGGAAAGAAACACTTGCCAAAAGTATTGTTGTCCCAAACAAAAATTAGATTCCTCCTCATGCCCAAGCTGCCAAGAGTCCACTACATCTAATGAATCTTCTTGTCTCCCTTCCAATGTTGTTTTGCCAAAGAGTGTCCCCTATGACATAGCCCAAGTATTGAGCCAAATTAAAGTGAGTGTTCCAATCATTGAGTTGCTTAGAATTCCTGAGCATAAGAAGAGAGCATTTGAGTACTTGGGATTGAAAGAAGAGAAGGTTACTCCAGGCAGAAATGTAAATGTTGTTGAAACTCCACCTCAGATCATTGTTGACCTTGAAACACCACCAGCAGTAGAAGATCTTGGAGAGACACCTGAGGTATATTTGGGGACATCTTTGGTTGATTCCCAATTGAATGTTGATCCATTCTTCACAACTTTGATCATAAAGGATAAGCTACTTCACAATTGTATGTTTGATTCCGGTGCATCATGTAATGTCATGCCTCTAGAAGTCATGAATGAGTTGGACATCAAAGTGACAACTACCTATGGGAAGTGTACTACCATGGACTCAATGGAAGTGCCGGTGGTTGGTTGTGTGAAGGGTTTGGTAGTGCAACTTACAGCCTATCCGGGTAGGAATTTAAAACTTGATGTTGTAATTGTTGATTGCCTTGCCAAATGGGGTATGCTTTTGTCAAGAAAGTAGGTTGCAATTGTTGGAGGGAGTGTCCAAATGGATATTTATTTTTCCACCACTCCCATTGAGGGCAACCTAGTCAAGCTCTATGGAGAAAAGAAGATGTTGCACCTAATTGAAGATCCCAACAATGCTTCGTATGAAGTGTTGTTTGCTGATGTAGATGCTGAGAATTTCATTGGTTTTGTTGATGGAAAAGAAAACAGGATGGACTAATCAAAGTGCCTTGAGGTGGTAGGTTCTCCTTGGACCTTACTATTTGAGGGAGCTTACTCCAAATTTGGGAATGGTGCTGGTATAGTTCTGCTTTCTCCTAGTTTGGAAGAGTTTGATTTTTCTTTCAAACTTAATTTTGAATGCACTAACAACATTTTTGAGTATGAGGCATTGTTTGTTAGGGTTAAGAATTGCATGGAAATATGGAGTAAAAGACATTGTTACAAAAGGAGATTCAAGTCGGTTGTCAAACAAATAAGAAAACTATATGCTACAAAAAATTAGCGTATGAAACATTACAAGCATGCAGTTTGGAATTTAATTGAAATGTTTGATTCCTTTAACATTGTGTATCATGACAAAGGTCTCAATGCTGTTGCTGACAAGTTCACAGTGCTGGGTTCTAGATTTGGAAATTGCACCTTTTCACCTTATTGTGAATACAACATTAAAGTGCTAACTAGGCCAGCTGTCCCTGATAATGTGAAACATTGGCAAGTTTTTAATGATGATGCTCAAGTGCTAAGGTTCTTGCAAAACCAAGGTGAGTTTACAAATCAAAATATTTATTGGGAGCCAATGGTATGCATGACTAAAGGAAGAGAAACTTTGTTTGAGAAACACATCATCCAATTGAAAACAAACACCATTCCTATAGGTCTTGTTGCACTTGAGTCAAATTTTAACAATGTTGATTGCATCATAAATAGAAACATGTTGCCTCAAGGGATGTGGAAGAGCATAACTTGGGCACTAATGGTAAACTAAAGAATATTTGGTTGGGTAGCAATTTAAGTAAAGAGGAAAAACAGTCATGTGCCCAATTCTTGAAAAAATATCAAGACTGCCTTGCTAGGTCCTATTCAGAGCTGAAAGCATATAGAGAAGACTTGTTTCAACATGAGATTCCTCTTGAAACAAATGCCAAACCATTCAGACAAAAACAAAGGCCAATCAATCCACTCCTCTCCATGAAAATGCAAGATGAATTAAAGAAACTGAAGGAGGGAGGGATCATTCAGCCCACAAGGTATTCATCATGGGTTGTAAACCTTGTCCCAATCAGAAAGAAGAATGGAGATATCAGAATTTGTGTAGACTTCAGAAATATGAATAGAGCTTCACTGAAGGACAACTATCCCTTGTCAAATATGGAAAATATGTTGCAGCTTGTGACAGGGTCTGAGTTTCTTTCTACATTGGATGGTTTCTCCGGATATAATCAAGTGGTTGTCAAAGAATCAGAAAGACTTAAGACAACATTCACTACTCCTTGGGGAACATATGTTTTTGTTAGGATGCCCTTTGGTTTGATGAATGTTGGTGCCACTTTTTAAAGAGCAATGGATGTTGATTTTGCTAGTTACATCAATGAGTTCATTGTAGTTTACCAAGATGATGTGACTGTGTTTTCAAGGCAGAGAGGTGATCCTTTGCAGCACTTGGAGAAGATGCTGATCAGATATAGGGAGTATGGCATTTCTCTTAATCCAAAGAAGTGTCATTTTGGAGTGCAAAAGGCCAAACTACTGGGACATATTGTGTCTAAATATGGTGTTATGATAGACCCTGAGAGAGTGGAAGCAATCAACAAAGTACCTATCCCAAGAACCTAGAAAGGCATCTAATCTTTCTTTGGTCAAATTAATTTTATTAGAAGGTTTGTTTCCAACTTTGCTGAGTTGACTCTTCCAATTAAATGCATGCTAAAGAAGGACCAAGTTATCAAATGGGAGGAGGCTGCCATTCAAGATTTTGAAGGAATTAAGGATGCACTTAAACATGCACCTATTTTAGCAGCCCCAAACTATAAGAGACCTTTCCAAATCTTTTCCTTTTCCTCTCAGTATACCATTGCTTCTATTTTTCTGCAAAAGGATGAGAATGGGGCTGAGATGTCTATTTCCTTCTTTAGTAAGGCTTTACAAGCAGCTGAGCTGAAGTATACAATCATGGAGAAATAAGCATTTGCCTTGGTGAAAGCAACAAAAGTTTTCAGGCCTTATATATTGAGTTTAAAAGTTGTTGCTTATGTTCCCCACACCATGGTGAAAGAAATCTTATCAGAGATGGAGATCTCAAGAAAAATATGTAGGTGGGTGAACAAGCTATAAGAGTATGATATGGACATCCAAACCACAAAGTTGGTACGTGGTTTGGGCCTTGCTAAGCTCATGGCTAAGAGCAACTTGCAGAATGTGGAAGTGAATCAGCTAGAGGAAGAAAGGGTAGATGTGCTTGCAAATTTGGTAAGTTATGAGTGGTACAAAGATGTGATCTTCAACCTCAGACACCTATTCTACCCTAGTCACTTAAATAAAAATTAGAAAAGAGCCCTCAAGTTGGCTTCTCAAAAATATATCATCACAGACTTTTGGCTGGCTTGGAAGAACCTTAAAGGTGTCCTCTTGAAATGCATAACTGAAGATGAAGCTCCCAAGATAGTTGCTGATTTCCATGGGGGATTTTGTGGAGGACACTTTGCTGGAAGAATAACAGCACATAAGATTTTGAGAGTTGGTTAATCATGGTCTACTCTCTTCAAAGATGCAACCCAGCTGGTTAGAAAATGTGATAGTTGCCAAAGTTTCTTTGGAAGACTAAAAGCTTTGAGCTCCCTTCCTTTGCAGCCTGTACCAATTGAAGCTCCTTTCAAGAAATGGGGGATGGACTTCATTGGTGAGATTTCAGATCCTTCTAGTGCTGGCCATAAGTGGATCCTTGTAGTGACTGATTATTTTATAAAGTGGGTAGAGGTAATCCCCACTAGGAAAGCAACACACCAAATACTTATGGACTTCTTGTTGAATCAAATCATATGTAGATTTGGAGTCCTAGTCAAGATTATAGTTGATAATGCCATGTGCTTTAGAGCCAAACCTTTAATGGCAATGTGCAATGAATATGGAATCAATCTTACTTATTCTTCAAACTATAACCCCCAAGGGAATGGACAAGCTGAGTCTAGCAATAAGAATTTGTTGAAAATCATTAGAAGAACCTTGGAGCAAAACAAGAAGAAATGAGGTGAATAATTGAAATTTGTAGTTTGGGCTGATAGGATAACTCCTAAAAGAGCTATTGGTAAAAGCCCATTTGAATTGGTGTGTGGAACTCATGATTTTCTGCCCTTGCACCTACAATTGTCTTCATTTCAGTTTGCCCAATAGTTGGAAGATCAAGAGATTGGCCCATATGAATCAAGGAGCAATCAGATTATTGAGCTTGATGAGGAGAGAAGAGCATCCCATCAAAGGCATGTCAGATTTAGGGAAAAATTGAAGAGATTGTTTGACAAGAAGGTCACTCCTAGAGCCTTTAATGTTGGAGATCTAGTTTTGTTGTGGGATAGTAGGCATGAAGACAAGGGCAAGCATGGAAAATTTGATGCATTATGGATGGGCCCTTATGCCATTGATATCAGAATTGGCAAGCATACCTTTTTCTCAAAGATTTAGATGGGGAACTACTTGAATTGCCTATTAATGGTAGGCATCTTAAGTATTTATTGGATTAATCCCCAAATTTGAGGTATGCACAGCATGTACATAGTGTATAATCTTTGTTTTTTGCTTTGTTTTTGTTGTTTTGTTGGTGTGGTTTGCCCTTGTTTCTTGGCAGCCACTCTGGTCATTTTCTCAGCTCATTTTTCAAGGATGGTTCTAGTTTTTGACTGCCTTGCATATTGATTCCTTTGCCCAATGGATATTTTGGCACTTGGTCTATGTTTTTTCCTTGTGGCACTCACTGGGAGTGCCCATCCCCAAGCAAGAGCTGATGTTGGTGCCATTTTTGAGCTTGCACCATGTTGCCCTAATTTTTTCAAATCTATATCTACTCAAAAATGTTTTACCCTTTGAATTGATGGTCCAAAATTCTTCCCCTCTAGCTGAATTCTTTAAAAATGCTCACAAACTTGTTGTTTTACCCTAATTTGAGAGAATAATCCAAGTTTGCCCTTTTTTGTGCCCTACTTTTTCAAATTTTGAGGGCTATGTCATTTTTAACATTTTCCAGATCGTGGAAAAATCAAAATTGATCAAATCATACTTGTGTGCAATTGAAAATCCTATCCCAAGGTTGAAAATGTTCAGAAATCATGCTTCAGTTGATTCAGAATCGAAAAATTTGCCATCCTTGGTGAAAAAATTGAATTCTAGGGCATCCCTGAATTTTTACATTTTGATGGTCAGACGGGTATCATTTGCCCATCAAATTCATCCTCAGAAGGTATTGACAATGTGGTGGGTTTTCATTGGCTAAGGAAAAGTAGGGAAGTGTTGTAACTTTCCATTTTTCACCTTTTTGAAAAATGGGGCATTTTCTGGGCCTAGGGACCCATTTTTTCCAAATTTGCCTACGTGGCATGTTCTGGTTGGCTGGGGGATGGTGGGTGGTCAGATTACCTTAAGATTTTTAGACTTTATTTTGCAAAAATTTTAAAGTCAAAAAATGGTCCAAAGCCCCATAGCCAATCCGAAGTGGACACGTGTCCTAAAAAACCAAAAAGGGAGGAGCGGGCTGAGGGGGACTTAGAGTTTTTTAGCTCTAATTCTCTAAGGTTTCAAAATAAGTTTCAGCCCCGCTCCAATTAGAGGAGGACATGTGGCAGCACAGCAGGCGCAGAGGGGATGCGGATGGTGGAAGTTGTTTAAAATTTTTACCTTTAAAAGCATAAAAGGTTAAAGTAAAATTTTTGGAGTGTGGCCCCTTGGCCAATCACAGGTGGACACGTGTCCAACAGAGTCAGTGGGTCGGCGGAAGTAAAAGGGGATTTTATCCCTTTTTCAAAAAAGAGTTCAGAGTGAAATTTTTTTAGCGTGCCTCGTGAGCCAATCACAGGTGGACACATGTCCAACAGAGTCAAAGGGAAGTGTGGGCCGTGGAAGGAAAAAGGAAAATTTTACCTTTTGGTCAAAAGGACCTAGTGTAAAATTTTGGAGCATGGCCCCGTGGCAAATCAACGACAGACACGTGGCAGGAGAGAATTTTTTCCTTTTTTAAAAAATGCTTAAAATCAAAATTTGGGAAGCTGGCCCATGACGAATCACAAGGAGACACGTGGCGAGAGAGAAATGGAGGTGCGGGCCCGTGGGGCAGAATAGAAATGTGATTTCAATGGGACCCACCATATGCCACGTGTCAGCTCCAAATTTCAATGGCAGAGGGGTGGAGAAAAAGTCAAAATTTTGTGGAATAGTCAAAAACGATCCCAATTTTGGTCCCAATTATTTTTGACACATGGAGGGTCCAGGAAGGAGGCGGGGACAAAATGAAAATTTGTCCAAATTTTAAAAAGGTCATAAAGTAAATGTTTTAAAACTAGGCCCGATCCAATCATTTTTTTCCACGTGTCCAGCCTTATCAAAAAAATTAAAAAGGTAACTCAAGCTTATTTCTAAGTCTGCATCTTCCATGTGGAGGGTCAGAATTAAAAGATGGATAAGATCGACGGTTGCTATGCATCCATTTGTTTCAATAGCCATGGGAGCTCCAGGAAGCTTGGAATCACGATTTTTACATCAAAATTCATAAAATTTATAGTGATTTTGTGTCGTCTTGGCCTTCCAGGATCATTGGCATCACTTTCATGGCTTAATTCTTTGATTGGAGGTGATTTTGAAATAAATTTTCCCTAATCAGTCAAAAAACGTAAAATGAAAAAATCAAAAGTTGTAGAGGTAATTTGAAAAGGTAAGAAGGTGAAAATGATGAGTAAAAGGTGTTTGCATGCCTCAATGATGAAGAGATAAAAAAATTTAAAATCACTTTACATTCCTTGACTGCAGAGATTGCTTATAAGCCTTTGGGGGCACCTTAGGCGTGGTTTGATCAAGGATTTTTGTGTTTAATTGAGTTCTTTACTTCAAGCTTTTGTGGTGAGTTCTCAAAGATTGTGTGAAGAGTGCTGCCTGGGCTTCCATTTATGCCTCTTCTGGTTGAAATAATGTCCGATTATTTGAAGTATTTTATCTGATAGTTGTTTCAAGTATTGTAGAGGTTGTCAAAGATTTGATATATCCCAGTTTGTCTCATTAATACCCCACCAAAAAATCATTCTAAACAACTAATCCTACCCATACTACACCTACATTGCATTGTGTGTCAACCAAAGGATCTAACCCATCTACAAAAAATTCACAAGGCAAATCAGGATTATACAATGTCTTGATAACCCTTACCTTGCATTAAAAATATCTCCATGATCTGGGAGTGACAACTTGTGAAAGTCAGATTTGGAGTGTTGATCATATTTTCCCAAAACCTTTTCATATTATTTGCTTAAATTGAGGGATATCTTCATCTCCTTCACCATTTGGGGGTTATAATGTAGGTTCTCTTACCTTGGTTGAAAGGCACAACCTAAAATAGTGAGGGTCAGATCAAATCCTTTCAAAGTGCTATACATCTCTCCACAAATCTGAGTTCCAGTTAGATCACATCCCGGCTACAAAATGACACACATCATGATCTATCTAACTTCAAGCTTCATGTCATATCTCTGATGCTGCTCAAACTGAAAAGGAGAACAAATCTGGGTACCAACACATACTTTCGGACTTAGTTAAACATTGAAAAACCATCCTAAGCATCATGTTGGCCATGACGTCATTCGGTGCCACTTGGTGCATACTTTCAGACTTAGTTCAACATTGAAAAACCATCATAAGCATCATGCTAACCATGACATCATTTGGTGCCACTTGGTGCATACTTTCAGACTTAGTTCAACATTGAAAAACACATTGTGCTTTTCACCAATGAACAGAGAGACTCAGCAGGAGTCAAACCAGTGATCTACATGTTCCAAACGCATAGTTGTCACAAGCCCCTCTATAATTGATTATTTAAAGCTTACAATTATAAATCACAAGTACCGACTTATCTAAATATGAAGGAATATTATGTACTACAATATGCTCATCTCTACTTCGAGATGGCGAATTGAACAAAAAAATCTAAGTGTAATTATTAATTTTCTCTACTTTGTGATGGTGAATTGTACAAAAAGTCTAACAGTAAAATAGCTTGAAATTATACTTTTTAACTATTGTTTTTAGCGAGAATAAATAATTTCAAGTGCGGTATGACCTTAGGGCATGACATCAACAGCTTATTCCCCCAAACTACATTACTTTGTTTTCTTTGTATTTCCAACTACTTTAATATCTTTACTATATTCTCAACTCCTTTAATATCTTTATTATATTCTCAACTCCTTTAATATCTTTACTATATTCTCAACTCCTTTAATATCTTTACTATATTCTCAATTCGGATGAGAGTAGTTTTTTAGCTTGCAATTGTATTTTATTAATTACCTTTTCACAGGAATAAATACTTTCAGAGACATTTATTCCCGTATAAAATACTTAAATTTGTTCACTATGCTTACTTTCTTTAACTATCTTTCCACAAAGAACAAATTTAGATAAACATTTTTCTTTGTTTACAGGTTCTCAACAACCTAACATTGTTTACTATATTCTCAATTCACATAGCAATAGTGATTTCTTCATAATATATTTTTATCTGCAAGTAGAAAAGGGGTTCTCTAACACTTCTCTAAGCTATAGAACACAAAGTAATGGCCACATTCTTCGGGCTTCGAGTTCTAAGGGATTTTTATGGCTGAAGCTAGCCATGTTTGTGTGGCAAGCCATAAGATCTGCTGCTACAATGAGGGTACCATGGGCCTTGATCAGCACCGCTGTTTATAAGATTTTCGTTAGGAAAAAGTTTGACAGTAATAATTTTGTGTTACTATCAACAGATTACAATGACACAGCTGATGCCCACCAGTTCTGCGAAAATAACAGAGCTCAGATCAGTGAACATCCAATTATAGGTGACCCATCAGTTATTGTCTTTCAGTACAACAGGTCTCCATACATATGTGACAGCCAAAAGGCTAGCCAGGTAAGATTATTGATTGCTGCTGAGCTTAACCGTGTGCCAATTGTTAAAGAATTTAAAACTGTCAATGGTTTTATGGGTGTGTGGACTCTGTGCTCTGCTGATGAAGCCATTCGAATTTGTTTGCTAAGCAAAAGTTTTAGATTGTCCTTCAGAAAAACAAGTTAGTTTATGTTTGATAGAACATATGCCACTCATTACGGACAGTTATTGGATAACAAAAGTGCTAAGTGGTATTCCTTTGTATCTAAATGCTAAGGGCAATGAAAAATTGTCATCAATCTTGACATTAGCATTAATCATTTTGGACTTCACTTACAACATTTGGGTGCCACTTGTAGAGAAGGCATATCTGATGCATATCAGATGTGTACAATTATTACTATCAACTCTTTCTCCAAATTTGAGGTTTCTCTTCTTTTACTTCCTCAGCAACTTTGACAACAAATATTTGCCCTGCTCAATCAGTGATTTGAAGGTGAAGATCAAGAAGACTCAAGTCTTCTATACAACCGACAACACTGTTTTAAATTGTCCAGGGAATTGTATAAGTAAGATGAGCTTTGATGAGGTTGATATAAGAGGACAAAGGTATGAGTTCCAAACGAGTGCTTTCAGGGTGCATTTAGCCGTATTGCAGCAAGGAGACAATTTTGTGGATTTTGAGCTCAGAATGCTGGATGTTCTTTTTGATCTTGTCAAGGCTAAGTATAAGTATATGAGCGTGCATAATTTCAAGACTTATATTGGCTCTTGGAAACTACTTGCGAAGACAATATCGGTCTGGTTCAAACTTCGGATGGTGGTCTTATAAAAAGATGCATCTATTTGGGTTTGATGAGACTATCGATCTCTTTTGGGGCAGCAATGTCAATGTGTACAAAGTTGATGTCGATGAACCCCACTATTTCTTGATTGCTTGATAAAGTTAGACAAGGATTATTTCTTAGTATTGTTTTTAAGATATAACAAGTGTGCGTTGCTTAACATTTTAATAAATTGTAATTTGTCTTGTATGGAAGTAGTTTTCAAAATTATTGCTTATTTTGAGTGAAGAGATTTTTTAAAGATACATTGTAATGTTGTTTCTTTACCAGCATCAGGATCATGTTATATGTTTTCTTATTGATTATAAGTCTGTAATGTCTCGTTCGATGTTACTCCAATTCATACTTCGGTGACCTTGTTGCTAAGCGTTGAACATTTTTGTGTTTTTGTTGATCATTAGTTGGCTTTGACCTTGTCGCAGAAAACAATTACTCCACCCTAAGCATCATTTCGTGCATATTTTCAGACTTAGTTAAACATTGAAAAACCATCCTAAGCATCATGTTGGCCATGACGTCATTCGGTGCCACTTGGTGCATACTTTCAAACTTAGTTCAACATTGAAAAACCATCATAAGCATCATGCTAACCATGACATCAATCGGTGCCACTTGGTGCATACTTTCGGACTTAGTTCAACATTGAAAAACACATTGTGCTTTTCACCAATGAACAGAGAGACTCAGCAGGAGTCAAACCCATGACCTACATGTTCCAAATGCATAGTTGTCACCCGCCCGCCTATTGCCTTCCACATGCTACGTTGTCATTGCATACCACTTTGTTAAACAAACAACAAAACAATGATGTGACAGCTAATGTCCATGCATAGGGATGATCAATTTTAATGGATCGTGCATTTATACTTCGGGCAAAGGCCCATGCCCTCTATAATTGATTATTTAAAGCTTACAATTATACATCTCAAGTACCGACTTATCTAAATATGAAGGAATATTATGTACTACAATATGCTCATCTCTACTTCGAGATGGCGAATTGAACAAAAAAATCTAAGTGTAATTATTAATTTTCTCTACTTTGTGATGGTGAATTGTACAAAAAGTCTAATAGTAAAATAGCTTGCAATTATACTTTTTTAACTATTGTTTTTAGCAATTTGAATAATTTCAAGTGTGGTATGACCTTAGGGGCATGACATCAACAGTTATTCCCCCAAACTACATTACTTTGTTTACTATATTTCCAACTACTTTAAAATCTTTATTATATTCTCAACTCCTTTAATATCTTTACTATATTCGCAACGCCTTTAATATCTTTACTATATTCTCAATTCAGATGAGAGTAGTTTTTTAGCTTGCAATTGTATTTTATTAATTACCTTTTCACAGGAATAAATACTGTTAGAGACATTTATTCCCGTATTAAATACTTAAATTTTTTTACTATGCTTACTCTCTTTAGCTATCTTTCCACAAAGAACAAATTTAGATAAACATTTTGCTTTGTTTACAGGTTCTCAACAACCTAACGTTGTTTACTATATTCTCAATTCACATAGCAGTGATTTCTTCATAATATATTTTTATCTGCAAGTAGAAAAGGGGTTCTCTAACACTTCTCTAAGCTATAGAACACAAAGTAATGGCCACATTCTTCGGGATTCTGAGTTCTAAGGGCTTTGTTATGGCTGCAGCTAGCCATGTTTGTGTGGGAAGCCATAAGATCTCGCTCTTCTACAATGAGGTTACCATGGGCCTTGATCAGCACCGCTATTTATAAGATTTTCGTTTGGAAAAAGTTTGACAGTAATAATTTTGTGTTACTGTCAACAGATTACAATGACACAGCTGATGCCCACCAGTTCTGCAAAAATAACAGAGCTGAGATCAGTGAACATCCAATTATAGGTGACCCATCAGTTATTGTCTTTTAGGACAACAGATCTCGATACATATGTGACAGCCAAAAGGCTAGCCAGGTAAGATTATTGATTGCTTGCTTGAGCTTAATCATGTGCCAATTGTTAAAGAATTTAAAAGCTGTCAATGGTTTTATGGGTGTGTGGACTCGTGCTCTGCTTTGATGAAGCCATTCGAATTTGTTTTCTAAGCAAAAGTTTTAGATTTTCCTTCAGAGAAATAGTTAGTTTATGTTTGATAGAACATATGCCACTCATTATGGACAGTTATTGGATAACAAAAGAGCTATGTGGTATTCCTTTTTGAAAATAGTAGCAAGAAACTCAATTTAATTTTTTGTCTAAATTAAATTGAGGAGGAAATTCAAAATTCCACATCAACAGGCCACTTGGATGTGTTAGCTGACTCATTAGCAATCAGTTAACTCAATAAATTTGAGTTGAGACAATGAGATCAGTTAGTTACAGAGATTCCTATATTTTAGGAACCCAGGTTGAGTTTATTTGAGTTATAAATCAGTTAAAACTAGTTTCAAGTGAAACTGAACTAGTTAATGATTAGTTAGGTGGTTGGACTTCAGTCTAACCCAATGATCATTTAGTTAACTGATCAATCAACCCATTTCTTGCTCATGCATGTGAATAATTCAAATTCTTAAGTTGTGGTGGAATTTTCAAGGCAGATGACAACAGGTGCAAACTATTTAAGTGCACAGGAGTTTTGTTTTAGTGATCTGACTGAGATAGACCTTATATAGGTAGGTTGTGCTCAGTTGAAAAACCAAAAAAAAAATTGTAATTGATCTCTTCCATTTGATTAATGCAAAATAGAGCTTGTGGGGTTTTGGGTAGTAAGCTTTCCCAGTTTTGATATATCTTGTCTCTGTATTTATGTAGTTTCTGTGTGATGTTTTTTTATTTATGCAGTAGATTAGATTTGTGTCTCATGATTTAGATAAATTTCATGAGCAGTTGCGAATCTATTGAAATTTCTACATGGTATCAGAGCTTTAATCACAGAAGAACAGGGAATTCAAAGTTTCTCCTCAGGTCTACAGGTCAGTGCAGCAGCATCTCTACAGAGCTTGGAAGATGGCTTTCAACGGGTTGAGGCTAGAATTTGCCTTGGATGGCAGCTCCAACTTCGTAGCTTGGAAGGATCGCATGGAGGCAACATTTGCAGATAATGGGTTGTTGGAATATATCGAGTCTGATATTCCACAGCCAGCTGCAACAGATGTCCAGCTTGCTCAGTGGAAGAAGGATGTGGCGAAAGGAAGAAGAATTATCCTCGAAGGGGTTCGAGATCATATTGTCTCAAACCTCCATGGGAAGACTTCTCCATTCGCAATGTGGAAAACATTGACAGAGTTATTCCAGAATCAGAGTGACCAGAGAAAGCTGGCACTCAAGGATAAACTTCGAAAGATCAAGATGGAGAAAAATGATACTATTCGCATAGATCTGAGCAAGCTCACACAATGCCATGATGAGCTTGGTGGTGTTGGAGTTACTGTTCCAGAAGATGATTTGGTGAGTCTAGCATTGCTAGGTCTTCCCAAGAGCTGGCATAGTTACCAAGATTCGTAAATGGTCGAGAAAAGCTACCTGATTGGTCACGCTTGTGGTATGATCTTCAGCAGGAAGAATTTAGGCGAAGCACAAGAGATGGATCCTCATCCAAAGCTGATGAAGAGGAAAACTTTGCATTGATGGGAAAAGGGAAGAAAGGGAAAGGGAAGAAATTCCAACCCAAGCCCGATTCTAATCATGGCGGAAAAAGGGAGATTTTTGAAGGTGAAGTGCTTCCACTATCATGAGTTTGGGCACTACGCAACCAGATGTCCGCAGAAGAAATCCAACAAGAAAACTGCAGCTGTAGGTGAAGCTCTAGCTTCACAGTTCGAGCTTGATTTCACACTCGTTGCATGCATGGCCAGCACAGTAATGAGTACCGTGTGGTATTTGGATTCGGGTGCATCTTTTCACATGACTGGATGCAAAGATTTCTTCAGTGAAATGGAGGAGAAGGATCTGCAGATAAATATCGAGCTAGGCGATGATGGGTGGTACAGTGCAACCGGTATAGGCACTGTAACCTTCCTAGAGAGAGTTGGGATCAGATCTTCAACTCAAAGATGTCATGTATGTGCCAGGCTTGAAGAAGAACTTGATCTCGGTAGCAGTCCTCGAAGACCGTGGTTATGATGTGGTATTCAGCCAGGGAAAAGCATTCCTGAGACACATAACCACTGGGCAAGTAAAGTAGATCGGGGTTCGTGTGAAGAACCTCTACAAACTTGATATAGATGGTAGCGCAACATTGATGGGTAAAGCAGACAGTGTGGTGAGCCAGGATGAAGGTGAGTTATGGCACAGGAGATTGGGCCATCTACACCACGGTGCTTTGAAGATCATGCAACAGATTTCTACAGGTCTTCCAAAGGGTACTTTTCCGTCAGATAGACACATGCAAGGGATGTACCATGGGGAAGTATACAAAAGCCACTTTTCATGAGAAGGAGAACAAGCAACGGAAATCCTTGAGAGAGTCCACTCAGATGTGTGTGGACCATTCTCAACAGCTTCCACAGCAAAACACAGGTATTATGTGATTTTTGTTGATGATTTTTCTAGAAAGTGTTGGATCTACTTCATGCAGAAGAAAGATCAGACGTTCTCAAAGTTTTGTGAGTTCAAAGCACTGGTAGAGAAAGATACAGGGAAGAAGGTGAAGGCTCTAAGGAGTGACAATGGTGGTGAGTACATCTCTAATGAATTCAAGAACTTCTATGCCAAAGAAGGAATTCGGAGAGAGTTAATTGCACCTCATAACCCACAACAGAATGGGGTTGCAGAAAGAAAGAACAGAACAATTGTGGGAGCAGCACGAGCTATGTTACATGATCAAGGCCTACCATTGCATTTGTGGGCAGAGGCATGCAACACAGCCGTATTTGTGCAAAACTGTAGTCCTCATCGGATACTTGGCATGAGTACACCAGAGGAGGCTTTTATTGGTAAGAAACCTGATGTTTCATATTTTAAAATTTTTGGCTCATCTGTCTATTGCCATGTGACCAAAGATGCCAGGAAGAAGCTAGAACCAACTGCAGAGATTGGGATATTTGTGGGGTATACTGATACTCCCCACAACTATCGGGTGTATTTCCCAACTAACAGGATGACAGTTGTCAGAAGGGATCTTAAATTTGATGAGGAGAAAGCCATGCGATTGTCCCTTGAGAGGGAGCTTGATTTGCATGCAGATGAGGAACTCTTAGTTCCAAAGGATGAACCTCAAGATGTGGAGCAGTCACATGCAGAGGATCATGGAGTGGCAGAAACCACTCATGCAGAGTCATCCACTAGAGATGGCAGCAAGCGAACTAGGGAAGTTGATAGATTGTTGCATGATGCTAGAGAGAGTGTGGGACAACCCACATCGCAGCGTAGGCAGACGAGGTTACCAAGTCGGTACACTAACTACATGGCTCTGATGAGCGTGAGTGTAGAGACTGAGCCATCCTCATTCGAGGAAGCTGTAGAGCAACCAGTATGGGTTGATGCTATGGTAGAGGAATTTGATTCCATTGTCAGAAATAGTGTTTGGGAGGTGGTCCCAAGACCAGCAGACAAATCAGTGGTAGGTTCAAGATGGCTTTACAAAGTGAAGCATGCAGCAGATGGAAGCATCGAGAAACATAAGGCCAGATTTGTGGCCAAGGGGTTTTCTCAGGTAGAAGGTATGATTACGAGGAGACTTTTGCTCCAGTAGCAAGGTACTCTTCCATCAGATCTATTCTTTCTTTTTTCTCTTGCAGATGGGGTGGAAGATCCACCAAATGGATGTAAAAACAGCATTCCTCAATGGATTGATTGAGGAAGAGGTGTATATTGAACAGCTGAGGGATTTGAGACCTTTGACAGAGAGTCGCATGTGTGCAGACTCAAGCGAGCGTTATATGGGCTCAAGCAAGCATCTCGTGCTTGGTACACCAGGATCGACAACTATTTCACCGGGTTAGGCTTCACCAAAAGTGAAGCAGATGCAAACCTTTATCATATTGTTGTTGAAGGTAAATTATTGATTATCGTGCTATATGTTGATGATTTAATTTTGACCGGTGATGGGCAGTTGATCAGTTCTTGCAAAGAGGATCTTGCAAGAGAATTTGAAATGAAGGACATGGGACTCATGCATTATTTCCTAGGTTTGGAAGTATGGCAAGGAGATGGAGAAATTTTTGTTTCTCAAGGCAAGTATGCCAATGAGATACTGAAAATATTTCACATGGAGAAGAGTAAACCCATGGAGACACCTCTTGCAGGAAGCTGGAGGAAGGAGGATGCTACTTCAGGTGAAGTAGTAGATGCTACCACTTACAGGCAGCTTGTAGGTTCACTTATGTATTTGGTGAACACATGACCAGACATGTGTTATGCCATTAACCAGCTTAGTCAAGCCATGGTTAAGCCAACCAAACTGTATTGGAAGGCAGCAAAGCATGTGTTGCGATACCTTAGAGGCACTACTCAGTTTGGTCTTTGGTACAGACGGACAGAGGGAGTGAAGCTGCAAGGCTTCACAGATGCAGATTGGGTGGGGAGTCCATCAGACAGAAAGAGCACATCAGGAGGAATTTTCAGTGTTGGGTCAGCAGCGGTTTCTTGGTACAGCAGGAAGCAGAGATCTGTGGCGCTCAGCTCAGCAGAAGCAGAATACATGGCTGCAAGTCAAGCAGCATGTGAGGCTATCTGGATGAGAAAGATTCTTGTTGGTTTATTTGGTCGGTTAATGGATCCTACGGTGATTCACTGTGACAATCAGAGTTGTATCAAACTCTCTGAGAATCAGTTTTTCATGATCGTTCCAAGCATATTGATATCCGGTATCACCATCTTCGAGATTGTGTGCAGAGGCGGATTATGTTGCTACAGTACATCCCGACGGAGGAACAAGATGCAGATATTTTGACGAAGGCTTTGTCAAGAGGAAAATTTGAATTCCATAGGGATAGGATTGGGGTCCATGATAATCCCTTTCTTGCTGAGAGGGAGTGTTGAAAATAGCAGCAAGAAACTCAATTTAATTTTCTGTCTAAATTAAATTGAGGAGGAAATTTGAAATTCCACATCAACAGGCCACTTGGATGTGTTAGCTGAGTCATTAGCAATCAGTTAACTCAGTAAATTGAGTTGAGACAATGAGATCAGTTAGTTACAGAGATTCCTATATTTTAGGAACCCAGGTTGAGTTTATTTGAGTTGTAAATCAGTTAAAACTAGTTTCAAGTGAAACTGAACTAGTTAATGATTAGTTAGGTGGTTGGACTTCAGTCTAACCCAATGATCATTTAGTTAACTGATCAATCAACCCATTTCTTGCTCATGCATGTGAATAATTCGAATTCTTAAGTTGTGGTGGAATTTCCAAGGCAGATGACAGCAGGTGCAAACTAATTAAGTGCACAGGAGTTTTGTTTTAGTGATCTGACTGAGATAGACCTTATATAGGTAGGTTGTGCTCAGTTGAAAAACCAAAAAAATTGTAATTGATCTCTTCCATTTGATTAATGCAAAACAGAGCTTGTGGGGTTTTGGGCAGTAAGCTTTCCCCGGTTTTGATATATCTTGTCTCTGTATTTATGCAGTTTCTGTGTGTGATGTTTTTTTATTTATGCAGTAGATTAGATTTGTGTCTCATGATTTAGATAAATTTCATGAGCAATTGGCAAATCTATTGAAATTTCTACATTCCTTTGTATCTAAATGCTAAGGGCAATGAAAAATTGTCATCAATCTTGACATTAGCATTAATCATTTTGGACTTTACTTACAACATTTGGGTGCCACTTGTAGAGAAGGCATATCTGATGCATATCAGATGTGTACAATTATTACTGTCAACTCTTTCTCCAAATTTGAGGTTTCTCTTCTTTTACTTCCTCAAAGAACTTTGACAACAAATATTTTGCCCTGCTCAATCGGTGATTTGAAGGTGAAGATCAAGAAGACTCAAGTCTTCTATACAACCGACAACACTGTTTTAAATTGTCTAGGAATTGTATAAGTAAGATGAGCTTTGATGAGGTTGATATAAGAGGACAAAGGTATGAGTTCCAAACGAGTGCTTTCAGGGTGCATTTAGCCGTATTGAAACAAGGAGACAATTTTGTGGATTTTGAGCTCAGAATGCTAGATGTTCTTTTTGATCTTGTCAAGGCTAAGTATACAATGAGCGTGCATAATTTCCAGACTTCTATTGGCTGCTGGAAACTACTTGCAGAAGACAATATCGGTCTGGTTCAAATTCTGGATGGTGGTCTTATAAAAAAGATGCATCTATTTGGGTTTGATGAGACTATCAATCTCTTTAGGGGCAGCAATGTCAATGTGTACAAAGTTGATGTTGATGAACCCCACTATTTCTTGATTGCTTGATAAAGTTAGACAAGGTTTATTTCTTAGTATAGTTTTTAAGATATAACAAGTGTGCGTTGCTTAACATTTTAATAAATTGTAATTTGTCTTGTATGGAAGTAGTTTTCAAAATTATTGCTTATTTTGAGTGAAGAGATTTTTAAAGATATATTGTAATGCTGTTTCTTTACCAGCATCGGGATCGTGTTATATGTTTTCTTATTGATTATAAGTCTGTAATGTCTTGTTCGATGTTACTCCAATTCATACTTCGGTGACCTTGTTGCTAAGCATTGAACATTGTTGTGCTTTTGTTGATCATTAGTTGGTTTTGACCTTGTCGCAGAAAACAGTTACTCCACCCTGAGCATCATTTGGTGCATATTTTTGGACTTAGTTAAACATTGAAAAACCATCCTAAGCATCATGCTGGCCATGACGTCATTCGGTGCCACTTGGTGCATACATTCAGACTTAGTTCAACATTGAAAAACCATCATAAGCATCATGCTAACCATGATATCATTAGGTGCCACTTGGTGCATACTTTCGGACTTACTTCAACATTGAAAAACACATTGTGCTTTTCACCAATGAACAGAGAGAGACTCAGCAGGAGTCAAACCTGTGACCTACATGTTCCAAACGCATAGTTGTCACCGGCCCACCTATTGCCTTCCACATGCTACATTGTCATTGCATACCACTTTGTTAAACAAACAGCAAAACAATGATGTGACGGCTAATGTACATGCATAGGTATGATCAATTTTAATGGATCGTGCATTTATACTTTGGGAAAAGGCCCATGCCCTCTATAATTGATTATTTAAAGCTTACAATTATAAATCACAAGTACCGACTTATCTAAATATGAAGGAATATTATGTACTACAATATGCTCATCTCTACTTCGAGATGGCGAATTGAACAAAAAAATCTAAGTGTAATTATTAATTTTCTCTACTTTGTGATGGTGAATTGTACAAAAAGTCTAACAGTAAAATAGCTTGCAATTATACTTTTTTAACTATTGTTTTTAGCAGAATAAATAATTTCAAGTGCGGTATGACCTTAGGGGCATGACATCAACAATTATTCCCCCAAACTACATTACTTTGTTTACTATATTTCCAACCACTTTAATATCTTTACTATATTCTCAACTCCTTTAATATCTTTACTATATTCTCAACTCCTTTAATATCTTTACTATATTCTCAATTCAGATGACAGTAGTTTTTTAGCTTGCAATTGTATTTTATTAATTACCTTTTCACAGGAATAAATACTTTCAGAGACATTTATTCCCGTATAAAATACTTAAATTTGTTTACTATGCTTACTATCTTTAACTATCTTTCCACAAAGAACAAATTTAGATAAACATTTTGCTTTGTTTACAGGTTCTCAACAACCTAGCGTTGTTTACTATATTCTTAATTCACATAGCAGTGATTTCTTCATAATATATTTTTATCTGCAAGTAGAAAAGGGGTTCTCTAACACTTCTCTAGGCTATAGAACACAAAGTAAAGGCCACATTCTTCGGGCTTCTGAGTTCTAAGGGCTTTTTATGGCTGCAGCTAGCCATGTTTGTGTGGCAAGCCATAAGATCTGCTGCTACAATGAGGGTACCATGGGCCTTGATCAAGCACCGCTATTTATAAGATTTTCGTTTGGAAAAAGTTTGACAGTAATAATTTTTTGTTTATGTCAGCATTACAATGACACACGGTGATGCCCACAGTTCGCAAAAATAACAGAGTGAGATCGGTGAACATCCAATTATAGGTGACCCATCGTTATTGTCTTTCGGGACAACAGATCTCGATACATATGTGACATGCCAAAAGGCTAGCGGGTAAGATTATTGATTCTTTGTTGAGCTTAATCGTGTGCCAATTGTTAAAGAATTTAAAGCTATCAATGGTTTTATGGGTGTGTGGACTCGTGTACTCTGCTCTTGATGAAGCCATTCGAATTTGTTTTCTAAGCAAAAGTTTTAGATTTTCCTTCGAGAAAAACAATTAGTTTATGTTTGATAGAACATATGCCACTCATTACTGGACAGTTTTGGATAACAAAAGTGCTATGTGGTATTCCTTTGTATCTAAATGCTAAGGGCAATGAAAAATTTTCATCAATCTTGACATTAGCATTAATCATTTTGGACTTCACTTACAACATTTGGGTGCCACTTGTAGAGAAGGCATATCGATGCATATCGAGATGTGTACAATTATTACTATCAACTCTTTCTCCAAATTTGAGGTTTCTCTTCTTTTACTTCCTCAAAGAACTTTGACAACAAATATTTGCCCCGCTCAATCGGTGATTTGAAGGTGAAGATCAAGAAGACTCATGTCTTCTATACAACCGACAACACTTGTTTTAAATTGTCAGGAATTGTATAAGTAAGATGAGCTTTGATGAGGTTGATATAAGAGGACAAAGGTATGAGTTCCAAACGAGTGCTTTCGGGGTGCATTTAGCCGTATTGCAGCAAGGAGACAATTTTGTGGATTTTGAGCTCAGAATGCTGGATGTTCTTTTTGATCTTGTCAAGGCTAAGTATACAATGAGCGTGCATAATTTCTAGACTTATATTGGCTGCTGGAAACTACTTGCAGAAGACAATATCGGTCTGGTTCAAATTCTGGATGGTGGTCTTATAAAAAAGATGCATCTATTTGGGTTTGATGAGACTATCGATCTCTTTTGGGGCAGCAATGTCAATGTGTACAAAGTTGATGTCGATGAACCCCACTATTTCTTGATTGCTGGATAAAGTTAGACGAGGTTTATTTCTTTGTATAGTTTTTAAGATATAACAAGTGTGCGTTGCTTAACATTTTAATAAATTGTAATTTGTCTTGTATGGAAGTAGTTTTCAAAATTATTGCTTATTTTGAGTGAAGAGATTTTTAAAGATATATTGTAATGTTGTTTCTTTACCAGCATCGGGATCATGTTATATGTTTTCTTATTGATTATAAGTCTGTAATGTCTCATTCGATGTTACTCCAATCCATACTTCGGTGACCTTGTTGTTAAGCATTGAACATTGTTGTGCTTTTGTTGATTATTAGTTGGCTTTGACCTTGTCGCAGGAAATAATTACTCCACCCTGAGCATCATTTGGTGCATATTTTCAGACTTAGTTAAACATTGAAAAACCATCCTAAGCATCATGCTGGCCATGACGTCATTCGGTGCCACTTGGTGCATACTTTCAGACTTAGTTCAACATTGAAAAACCATCATAAGCATCATGCTAACCATGACATCATTCGGTGCCACTTAGTGCATACTTTCGGACTTACTTCAACATTGAAAAACACATTATGCTTTTCACCAATGAACAGAGAGACTCGGCAGAGTCAAACCCGTGACCTACATGTTCCAAACGCATAGTTGTCATGCAGCCCGCCTATTGCCTTCCACATGCTACATTGTCATTGATACCACTTTGTTAAACAAACAACAAAAAACAATGATGTGACTAATGTCCATGCATAGGGATGATCAATTTTAATGGATCGTGCATTTATACTTTGAGGCAAAGGCCCATGCCCTCTATAATTGATTATTTAAAGCTTACAATTATACATCACAAGTACCGACTTATCTAAATATGAAGGAATATTATGTACTACAATATGCTCATCTCTACTTTGAGATGGCGAATTGAACAAAAAAATCTAAGTGTAATTATTAATTTTCTCTACTTTGTGATGGTGAATTGTACAAAAAGTCTAATAGTAAAATAGCTTGCAATTATACTTTTTTAACTATTGTTTTTAGAAATTTAAATAATTTCAAGTGTGGTATGACCTTAGGGGCATGACATCAACAGTTATTCCCCCAAACTACATTACTTTGTTTACTATATTTCCAACTACTTTAAAATCTTTATTATATTCTCAACTCCTTTAATATCTTTACTATATTCGCAACTCCTTTAATATCTTTACTATATTCTCAATTCAGATGACAGTAGTTTTTTAGCTTGCAATTGTATTTTATTAATTACATTTTCACAGGAATAAATACTTTCGAGAGAAATTTATTCCCGTATAAAATACTTAAATTTTTTTACTATGCTTACTTTCTTTAGCTATCTTTCCACAAAGAACAAATTTAGATAAACATTTTGCTTTGTTTACAGGTGTTCTCAACAACCTAACGTTGTTTACTATATTCTCAATTCACATAGCAGTGATTTCTTCATAATATATTTTTTCTCTAAGTAGAAAAGGGGTTCACTAACACTTCTCTAGGCTATAGAACACAAAGTAATGGCCACATTCTTCGGGATTCTGAGTTCTAAGGGCTTGTTATGGCTGTAGCTAGCCATGTTTGTGTGGGAAGCCATAAGATCTGCTGCTACAATGAGGGTACCATGGGCCTTGATCAGCACCGCTATTTATAAGATTTTCGTTTGGAAAAAGTTTGACAGTAATAATTTTGTGTTACTGTCAACAGATTACAATGACACAGCTGATGCCCACCATTTCTGCAAAAATAACAGAGCTGAGATTAGTGAACATCCAATTATAGGTGACCCATCAGTTATTGTCTTTCAGGACAACAGATCTCGATACATATGTGACAGCCAAAAGGCTAGCCAGGTAAGATTATTGATTGCTGTTGAGCTTAATCGTGTGCCAATTGTTAAAGAATTTAAAACTGTCAATGGTTTTATGGGTGTGTGGACTCTGTGCTCTGCTGATGAAGCCATTCGAATTTGTTTTCTAAGCAAAAGTTTTAGATTTTCCTTCAGAGAAACAGTTAGTTTATGTTTGATAGAACATATGCCACTCATTACGGACAGTTATTGGATAACAAAAGAGCTATGTGGTATTCCTTTGTATCTAAATGCTAAGGGAAATGAAAAAAATTTCATCAATCTTGACATTAGCATTAATCATTTTGGACTTCACTTACAACATTTGGGTGCCACTTGTAGAGAAGGCATATCTGATGCATATCAGATGTGTACAATTATTACTGTCAACTCTTTCTCCAAATTTGAGGTTTCTCTTCTTTTACTTCCTCAACAACTTTGACAACAAATATTTTCCCTGCTCAATCAGTGATTTGAAGGTGAAGATCAAGAAGACTCAATTCTTCTATACAACCGACAACACTGTTTTAAATTGTCCAGGGAATTGTATAAGTAAGATGAGCTTTGATGAGGTTGATATAAGAGGACAAAGGTATGAGTTCCAAACGAGTGCTTTCAGGGTGCATTTAGCCGTATTGCAGCAAGGAGACAATTTTGTGGATTTTGAGCTCAGAATGCTGGATGTTCTTTTTGATCTTTTCAAGGCTAAGTATACAATGAGCGTGCATAATTTCCAGACTTATATTGGCTGCTGGAATCTACTTGCAGAAGTTAATATCGGTCTGGTTCAAATTCTGGATGGTGGTCTTATAAAAAAGATGCATCTATTTGGGTTTGATGAAACTATCCATCTCTTTTGGGGCAGCAATGTCAATGTGTACAAAGTTGATGTCGATGAACCCCACTATTTCTTGATTACTGGATAAAGTTAGACAAGGTTTATTTCTTAGTATATTTTTTAAGATATAACAAGTGTGCCTTGCTTAACATTTTAATAAATTGTAATTTGTCTTGTATGGAAGTAGTTTTCAAAATTATTGCTTATTTTGAATGAAGAGAATTTTAAAGATATATTGTAATGTTGTTTCTTTACCAGCATCGGGATCATGTTATATGTTTTCTTATTGATTATAAGTCCTGTAATGTTTCATTCGATGTTACTTCAATCCATATTTTTGTGACCCATTCGGTTCCACTTGGTGCATACATTCAGACTTAGTTCAACATTGAAAAACCATCATAAGCATCATGCTAACCATGACATCAATCGGTGCCACTTGGTGCATACTTTCGGACTTAGTTCAACATTGAAAAACACATTGTGCTTTTCACCAATGAACAGAGAGACTCAAAGCAGAGTCAAACCCATGACCTACATGTTCCAAACGCATAGTTGTCACCCGCCCGCCTATTGCCTTCCACGTGCTACATTGTCATTGCATACCACTTTGTTAAACAAACAACAAAACAATGATGTGACAAAGCTAATGTCCATGCATAGGATGATCAATTTTAATGGATCATGCATTTATACTTCGGCAAAGGCCCATGCCCTCTATAATTGATTATTTAAAGCTTACAATTATACATCTCAAGTACCGACTTATCTAAATATGAAGGAATATTATGTACTACAATATGCTCATCTCTACTTTGAGATGGCAAATTGAACAAAAAAATCTAAGTGTAATTATTAATTTTCTCTACTTTGTGATGGTGAATTGTACAAAAAGTCTAACAAAGTAAAATAGCTTGCAATTATACTTTTTAACTATTGTTTTTAATGAATAAATAATTTCAAGTATGGTATGACCTGAGGGGCATGACATCAACAATTATTCCCCAAACTACATTACTTTGTTTAGTATATTTCCAACCACTTTAATATCTTTACTATATTCTCAACTCCTTTAATATCTTTACTATATTCTCAATTCGATGATGACGGTAGTTTTTAGCTTGCAATTGTATTTTATTAATTACCTTTTCACGGGAATAAATACTTTCAGAGAAATTTATTCCCGTATAAAATACTTAAATTTGTTTACTATGCTTACTATCTTTAACTATTTTTCCACAAAGAACAAATTTAGATAAAGATTTTGCTTTGTTTACATGTTCTCAACAACCTAGCGTTGTTTACTATATTCTCAATTCACATAGCAGTGATTTCTTCATAATATATTTTTATCTCTGCAAGTAGAAAAGGGGTTCTCTAACACTTCTCTAGGCTATAGAACACAAAGTAATGGCCACATTCTTCGAGCTTCCGAGTTCTAAGGGCTTTTTATGGCATGCAGCTAGCCATATTTGTGTGGCAAGCCATAAGATCTGCGCAATGAGGGTACCATGGGCCTTGATTAGACTGCCGTTTATAAGATTTTCGTTAGGAAAAATTTTGACAAAACAATAATTTTGTGTTATTAATCAGATTACAATGACACATGGTGATGCCCACGAGCTCTGCGAAAATAACGAGCCGAGATCAATGAACATTTAATTATAGTTGACCCCCATCGCTTATTATCTTTCAAGTACAACAGATCTCGATACATATGTGATGTGCCCAAAAGGCTAGCCAGGTAAGATTATTGATTGCACATGAAGCTTAACCGTGTGCCAATTGTTAAAGAATTTAAAATCACAATGGTTTTATGGGTGTGTGGACTCGTGCTCATGATGATGAAGCCATTCGAATTTGTTTGCTAAGCAAAAGTTTTAGATTTTCCTTCGAAAAATAGTTAGTTTATGTTTGATCGAACATATGCCACTCATTACGGATAGTTATTAGATAACAAAAGTGCTAAGTGGTATTCCTTTGTATCCAAATGCTAAGGGCAATGAAAAATTGTCATCAATCTTGACATTAGCATTAATCATTTTGGACTTCACTTACAACATTTGGGTGCCCTTGTAGAGAAGGCATATCTCGATGCATATCGATGTGTACAATTATTTATCAACTCTTTCTCCAAATTTGAGGTTTCTCTTCTTTTACTTCCTCAAAGAACTTTGACAACAAATATTTGCCCCGCTCAATCAAAGTGATTTGAAGGTGAAGATCAAGAAGACTCGTGTCTTCTATACAACCGACAACACTGTTTTAAATTGTCCAGGAATTGTATAAGTAAGATGAGCTTTGATGAGGTTGATATAAGAGGACAAAGGTATGAGTTCCAAACGAGTGCTTTCAGGTGCATTTAATTTGTATTGCAACAAGGAGATAATTTTTCTGGATTTTGAGCTCGAGAATGCTAGATGTTATTTTTGATCTTGTCAAGGCTAAGTATACAATGAGCGTGCATAATTTCCAGACTTATATTGGCTCTTTGGAAACTACTTGCAGAAGTTAATATCGGTCTAGTTCAAATTTTGGATGGTGGTCTTATAAAAAGATGCATCTATTTGGGTTTGATGAGACTATCCATCTCTTTTGGGGCAGCAATGTCAATGTGTACAAAGTTGATGTCGATGAACCCCACTATTTCTTGATTCATTGGATAAAGTTTTTTTTTATTATTGGCAAATAGTTTTTTGAAAGGGACTATACCCTTGAATACAAAAGAAGGCCTGAGAGCCGAAATAAGAGTGAGAAACAAAGAGAATGGATCAAGATCCAAGTGTTACAATGAAGCTCAAAGTAGCTCAGAAACAGCTACACAAACGAGACATAACAGCAAAACAACAGCAAAAAAACAGCAAACCAACCGCAGAGAAACAACAAACAGAAGCTCTGCGACTGTTACCCTTACCCAGGCGAAGCGTTACCCTTCAGAGTGGTAGATTTTTTCTTTTTGCTGACCGTTACCCACCCTGATGGAGCCTTCGTGGTTGGAGAAGAAGACAAAGGAGGAGTATTTTCCTTAGTCGCAAATGTCCCATTTGGAACAGCCAAGTTGTTCTCCTGAGAGATATATTTTTCATTTTCCATGCCCTCAATGACTTGTGAATTTTCCATGTTTCTAACAATCGAGTTTCGGATAAATGAGATAAATTTGTTGCGATTTCCTTCTTTGTTGAAATAGGATTTTCCAAAAAGGAATTTCGAGGACAAACCGATTCATCCTTAGCATTTGAATTTGAATCAAGGTCCTCTTTTGCATCGAAAACCAAATGTTAGGAGGGCATCCTTCCACCAAGCTGCGTTTCTCATGCTTTGGCCCTTTCACAACCCACAAGCAATAGGCGTATGACCTAAGCGAAACACTTTCTCGCATCGAAATGGAAGGCCCTCGTAATCTAAAGGTTGTGACCAAGTTCTGTTTTGCACCCTAAGATCAATGGTTGCTGGGAGGTTTTTAGCCGTGTCAAGTTCCACCAAGATTCGAGCATAGGTAGTGTGGGTGTAATCAGAAGTTTGAGAGTCTATAAACAACGTAGTTCCCAAGGTGTTTCCAATAGATTTCAAACATTCACTGCTCCAAAATTGGAGGGGTAAATGGGGCAGTCGGATCCAAACAGGTTTGCATGAAAAAGACTCAGTGAGCGGGTTGAAAGAGGGGAACCAGGGTTTAATGATCAGGTACTTGGATTGGAAAACCCAAAGCTTGGAAGCAATGGAGTTTTTATCAGCAATTGAAGAGAAAGTCACTATGAAGATACCTTTAGCACACGGATATAAGTCTAACCTCCCAATGAGCAAAGGAGTCCAGTTCTTGGAAATCCATGCATGTAGGTCGGAAGGTCAATTTGGGCGAGTCCTCCAAATTTGCGAGATCGAGCATGTTCACGATAGTATTTTTCGATTGTAATGACCTCCTCCCCAAATGTTATGCATGGAGTAATGTCTGCTTTGGCTTCATAGGAGAATCCTTACCTCTTAAAGCATCCTTGAATGAGGTTACAGTGGGGCCGTGAGTAGATGCGCCTTTGCCAGTCCCGACAAGAGCATGGTGAACTCCCAGGACAGGTGCTCCATCACCACCAGGGGAAGCTTGACCGGTGATTGTGTCATTTTCCTTAGAGGATGCAAAAGCAAGATTAATCCAAGAAAGGGCCGAGCCCTCTTGATCTGGGGAAGGAGGACCGCTGCCCACCCTAGTCCTGGTGTCTCCCGTGGATCCCATACCCGCAGCCACATTGTTTTCCCGTCCAGGAGCAGAGCCGCCACCATGGACGCGATTAAAGGTACGCCTGGTAGCGACCATGGATCAGACCCGGAATGGTCGCGGAACAGCCGTGGAACAATCGCAGAATCAGCGGCATGTCAGCAATACCGAGCAATCTCGAGAGCGATCATGGAGCAATCTTGAGCAACAAGGAGCTGGGAAAAAAATTCAAAAAATAAAAAAATAAAAAATAAAAAAATAAAAAAAAAAAAAAAATTAAAAAAATAAAAAAAAAAAAAAATAAAAAATAAAAAATAAAAATTAGACAAGGTTTATTTCTTAGTATATTTTTAAGATATAACAAGTGTGCCTTGCTTAACATTTTAATAAATTGTAATTTGTCTTGTATGGAAGTACTTTTCAAAATTATTGCTTATTTTGAATGAAGAGAATTTTAAAATATATATTGTAATGACGTTTCTTTACCAAAGATCGGGATCATGTTATATGTTTTCTTATTGATTATAAGTTTGTACTGTCCCGTTCGACGTTACTCCAGTCCATATTTTTGTGACCTTGTTGCTAAGCATTGAACGCTATTGTATTTTTGTTGATCATTAGTTGGCTTCGACCTTGTCGCAGAAAATAATTAGCATCCTCCCTCTTCGTCATGCCTTCTTGTGTCGTTGTCGATGTTTCTAGTTGTTGGCCCCCGCAACGTCCTTTACGATTTTCCTATTAAAGGAAAATGGTGTTTTCGATTTTTCGAGCTTGACTGTCCGTCATTATTAATATGAATAATAATTATCTTTAAGTTGTAAAATTAATAATAAGAATTATAATAATGATAATATTAATTTATTTATCGATGGGCAATTATTTCTTTTATTATTATTATTTTATTGTCAATTGTAATCGATATTAATATTAATTATCTCTATGGCATTTAGTTGTATCATTATGATCACTCCTGTAGACCGAACCTCATTCCGCAGCTGAATAAGGGATTACCCTGTCGTGGCATCATGGTTGGTCGTTGCTCCATTTTCTCTTTCGAAACGTCAACCTTTAGTTCTCTCCCCCTTGGTCGATTAGGCTTGCATGTGTGTTGTTTTAATCGTTTATATTAAAAGAAAATATGATTTTTGCTCCCTTCAACATGCCAGTTTCAATGCATTTTAATCTTCTTGGTTGGCGAAGGACTATTGGGTTCCTTTCTTCCTTGGAATCTATCTTGTGAATGCGTGGAAGGGGAGGGAGGTTGTGTGTGGCGCAAGCTTTGACGGGACTATTAATTTAATGTTCAAATTAATCTTTTCACCTACCACCCTTTACCTCTTTAGCAGCGACTTGGCCTTGTACGTGGCCTTCACCAAATGAATTTATTTTGTTGTTCAGCGCTATTCTTTTTCTCCTGCTAAAATCTGGTTTTGTGCTTAATATTAGTTGTTTGAATCTATTTTTGCGAGTGGAGGGTGGTTGAGCACCTGTCAAACTTTAAATGCGTTAAATGAATGGCACCCCACCCATTACTCCACCCTATTGGCCGCTTTTTTTCATTTATTGGTTTTATTTCACTCCTTGGCTTGCGTTTTGGGGGATAAATGCCAAGCTTAAGTCATTGGTCATGTGGGTGGTTTGGTGAGGAGATTGCAGACTAGAGGAAAGCATGGACATCCATCCAGTGAAAGAAAAGGGAGAGGTTACATGTTATGGCTATATAGTGGCTCTGCCATGTGTGTGCCTTTGTGGAATCTCCTTTCAGGCATGATAATACTAACCATTGCAATGTTTACTATCTTTAAAAATTTCATGGAATGAATTGTTCTCCTTCCTAAAATGGCATCTTGTATTGGATTTGTGGTTGTTTTCTTGATTTGCTTTGATCATGTGGGATGTCCCTTGTTTACTTCCCTGATTTTCATAGTTCTCGAATGAATTTGCTTGCATAAAGAAAAGAAAAATAAAAATAAAAGAGGGGATTCCATTTCTTTTACTCTCTTACATTTCATTTGATAGGGAGCTGTATTTATGGCTTGACATTATTGTATTCATCCTTTCCTTGGGATGATCTGGTAGTGGGATTGGATGGTACGAATGCTTAGATGCCCTGATTACTAGTAAATATTGGATGTAAGGAGACAAAAATGTAATAGTAATTATATCTCTTTGGGTTTTCTCGAAATAATTACCTATTAGTCTTTTCATGTGTAGAAATAACATTTTGAGTGAATCTAGTTTTTATCAACAAGGAATCTTGTATTTTATTCATTTTTGGAGGTAATCATGTCATCTATAAATGACTCTTGAAATTCGGTGCTTTGCTGGGATGTGTTTTTGCTTTCACGGTATTTTGAAGGAGTGTATTCTACTAATTAAAATAGAGGTTTCAAAACCTTGTCTGTGTATTATTATTTACTACTTTTTTAGCTTCACCTTTGTGGTGACTTGCTAGATACTGGCCGCTACTTATATACGAAATGTGGAGTATAGGAATTGGGAATCCAAGTGCTTTATCCTTGAAATTGTAGATCATTATTTTGGTGGTCCTCCAGAGGAATTTTCCTTATTACATGGCGTGGGTTTTGGATTTCATCCCCAATTCTCTGTTATGATAGTTTTGGGGATATTTATGAACCCTTATCTCTACCTTGGAGATAGTTACTATGATCTGAACCCAAAATCATTTGGGAAGATCTGTCAATATGTTTATTCTTTTGAGGTTTTCATTTCTTATGTTTGCATACCTGAATCTCTGAACTGGTTGTAGGTACATTATAATTTACATCATGTAACGTATATGACTATTGTGGCCTCTTTCATCAATTAATATTTTCATTCTGGAAATTTTCTAAGTTTCCAATCTTGAATGTGATGTCATTTTCTTTTGGGAACTATGACTGGATCGACCAGGTGCTTGGGTTTTCTCTTCTTTGAGTGGTCTACTCTGTTAGAGTGGATTGATGTTTTTGGAAGGGAGCTGATGAAAGATTGTATAACCATTTGTAACAAAACTTGAAGACATTATTGTGAGGAATAAAATTCAATCACCACCTTGTTATGAGTATTATTTTTGTGATATTATATCACTCATGAAAATGTTGTAGCATGGCTTGACCAATTTTGTTTCCTTATTATTCTCAGCCAAAGTTCAATCGAATCTGTTGTCACCTTTGGTTTGTGTGCAATGTTAAATAGTAATGTTATACCCGTGTAATGTTCTCTCGTTAAGTAATGGTAATTTCTTCTTTCGAGTCATATAACTTTCTTATATTATAACCCTCCATGGTCTTGGCATTAGTGCAATTCTAGGTATATTTTAGTGGGTTGACAATCCTTTTTCTAAAGTTAATCAAAAATAAAATAAAATGAATACATAGATGAATAAATAAATAAGATAATAATGAAGTTATTTTTTTGTAGATAAAATTAAGAGTCTTTAATTGGAAATAAGGGAGTTATCTACCAGTGTAAAAGAATCTACCCTCGCTAACCTTAAGCTATGAATTAAACTTTATCCTCATTGTTGTGAAATGTTAAGTAATTTTTAAAAGTAAAATCATTGTTGGATTTTGGGGATATAGTTAGATCTTAGTTAGTAGGGGAGTTTGAATAAGAACACATTAAGTCTTATGCTTCCATTTTGGGAACCCCATGTGTATCCTTTGACAAATTTAATCAAGAGAATGCTAAATGAAGCTTTTACCCAATCCAGTTGAACTCATAAGTCTCATTAAAAGACCGGTTAATAACTAAAGAGATCATGATGATGAAATAAATATGATTTTCTCACCCTAAATTTTGGATTTTTACATTGTAATCTTCTCTTAAGCGTGGTTAATTGTTGATCCTTGCACAAGGAGGTTGTAGTTCCAAACCTTAATGACACTCCACTTTAGTTGGAGCTTACGCTCATCGCCTTGTGCAATGGAGGTCTAAATCAAGATTCAGTAGCTTGGGTATGAATAAGAAACCTTGTGAGAGATGGAAGGTGTCCCTTTTGATCAAGCAAATTTAGCTAGTTTTTCTAGTCTTTAGATGATCCTCTTTCAGAAAAATTGTTCTCAAGATAATTAGTCAATAGTATAAAAGAAATAAGTTCACCTTTGTAAGAAGAATTTCTCGAATCAAACATGAATCTTCTAGGTCGTAAAGTTTGGTCTTGAAATATATTTTTAGTGAATACATAACCTTAAAGGATTTTACACCGTGGGGTGTACTTAATTGTGACTGTGTATTGTGGTTGGACTTTTCGTGGTGCCTTGTCAAAGAGAAAAGTGAATTGTCCTTGATGGGTGTTGGATGTTTCCTTTTTTCTATGTGGTCATCATTGTGTCAAGATGTTTGAAGAGTTATTTGTAGCCATTGTGATCACCTGTAGTGTCGTTCTATCCTTCAAACAAGTTAAAAAGCAAATTATCCTATATTTTTCTATGTTGTCTTGTGTGTTTGGTTTGTGGTCATTACACTTGGTATAGAGCGTAGGTTCATGCTCTTGAACCTCTAGATGAGATTGGAGTTGTGATGTTGTTACATGATGGTGTTGCATGATGGTGATGGTGTTGCATGATGGTGGTTGATATTGGAAGAGTAATGTGGTATAAATGTGATGTGATCCATGTCGTAATTGTGATATTGTGAATGTACATGATGTGTATATCACTTAGTGCATAATTGTTAGCATGTTGATGTGTTGGAGATGAGAGTATTCTTCCTCCTTTTCGGGAATTCTATGAGAATTGAGTGTGAAACATTGTTTTGTTGTGTGTGTGGAAGAAATGTGATTGTTGATTTCAGAGTGTTGGATCCTTTTGATATTTGTGATGTGTGGGTGTGTTGATATGTTGTATGACAAGGTTGGATTGTAGTGAACTGGTTATCTTAATGATGTCATTGTCATCTATAGAGAAATGTGTGTATCCCCATGTTATATGGCAGTTGAATGTATGTTGTAATTGTGCTCATCATAATTGTAATTCATCTGATATATATAATGATTCATGTCATGATTTAGGGACATATGGTGGGTATATGATCCCTATCGTACAATGATTGCACTTAGGGTGCATCATGTGGTGATGTGGTGTGTGGTAAACCGTGAATGTAATGTATGTGACATACCCTGTATTGGTGCCATGCGTAAGACGCTATGTTAATGTGTGAACCACCATTGTGTTAGTGATGTAGTTGTATGTTATGTTGTGAACCTTACGCTAACCGACCTTAAGGGAAATTGGTAAAAGTTTATGTTTGGAGTGAGGGAATGGGCACCGTGGTCCAGTAACTCAAATTGACCTCCGTTCCTCTCTTTCTCTCTCCTTGTGGTTTTGTATGGATGCAACCTCAGTGTAACTATGACTGTGTTTAGCTTTATCGAAGTGGTGGCGGCATGATTTAGATAGAGATGATGACAGATGTATTATTGTTATGATATTTTATGAATTGAGGCTGGATGTTCCGAGTGCCAGCAACTCATTGAGTACCCCCTTAGTCATACAATCATCATAATGTGCTATTCTTATATGTGCATTTATTTGTAAATTAAACTTTTTATTTTATTTTTGTAAGGACCAGAAGTTTACTTGATTGCGATGTTTTATATTTTTGGTCATTTCCTTGGTTTATTGTACTAACATGCAGATTTTTGCACTAAATATGGCTATTTGGCCATTTATTTTTCTTGGATTTGGATCTTCTTTTAAAATTTTAAGATTTTACCGCCTTGCCCAAGGCTTGTACTTTTCCACTTGGCATTTGAATTGGATTGTTATGTTAGTTCTATTGTCATGATGTGTGGAATAGGGTCATGGGATGCACCATGGAATGGTTGGACCTATGGTTCCACTTCATTATATGGGGGTATGCCCCAAGGAGTTATAGATAACTAGAGGGTTACTAAACCATGAGTTATTATGTCACTTGGGTTAGGAGTGCCTGGACTCTATGTGCCTAGGGCCATAGGAGACCTATCCTTTCTTGGGGAGCGAAAGGGAAAATTATTTATTATTTTGTGAGGGAGGCATAAGAGATTGAGGGAGGGATGAAATACTTGAGGGAGACATAAGAGATTGAGTTAGGCATAAGAGACTTGAGGGAGGCATAAGATATTTTTTTGTGTGTGTGATTGATGCTTCACGAGGTATGCAGAGTTGTTATGATGTTTTGATTGTGGTGTTATGATGTATGTGTTACTCATGTTAGTTGGATATGTTTTGTGATGTTGTGGATATGGCATTGATGCCCTTATTGAATCTATATATATGTAGCTAGTTTTCTGAGTTATGTAAAATCTTCATCTATGGAATTGTGGAAATTTCAGGTTGTTGCAATACACTTGTGTTTGAGTATGGTATGATAGTCATAGATGTGAGACAAGTACTATGTTATGTGGATGGTGTCTGTTCTCTTCCATATTTGGTTAAGCTACTTTGGTGTGGTACCATCATGAAAGTATGTAAAAGTATGCTTGTGAATCTTTAGTGTTGTGTATGACCCTAGTAGGGTGTTGTGATATCAATTCATGTTGGGCACCCACAAAGAATGAATAAACTAAAATTCTACAACAATGAAATTTTAAAATAACCTAAGTTAAGAATAATCTAAATGGAAATAGTCTAATTAAATAATGAATAAGATGGAACTGCCAATCTTCACATAACTTTGAAATTTAAAATTTTACCAAAAAAATTCTAAGGCTACCCCGTGGTTGTGCTTTAATGATTGAAATTTTAACCATAGGGTGCACTTTCACTTTTATCTGTTCCTTGATGGTTACCGCCTTTCCTTCCTTCAATTTTGTGTCACATCGAGGGTGATGATTTCTTAAGGGGAGGAGAATGTAATGCTTCATTCGATGTTACTCCAGTTCATACTTCAATGACCTTGTTGCTAAGTGTTAAACATTGTTGTGCTTCTATTGATCATTAGTTGGCTTCGACCTTGTCATAGAAAACAATTAGCATCCTCCCTCTTCATCGTGCATTCTTGTGTTGTTATCGATGTTTCCACTTCGTCCCCCGCAACGTCCTTTAAGATTTTCCTATTAAAGGAAAATCATGTTATCAATTTGTCGAGCTTGACTGTTCGTCATTATTAATATGAATAATTATTATCTATACATTCTAAAATTAATAATAAGAATGATAATACTGATATTATTAATTTATTTGTCGATCGATAATTATTTCTTTTAGTATTATTTTTTTATTGTTGATTGTAATCGATATTAATATTAATTATCTCTATGGCATTTTTTTGTATCATTCTGATCAATCCCGTAGACCGAACCTTGTTCTTCTGCTGAAGAAGGGATTACCCTGTCATGGTGTCATGGTTGGTCGTTTCCGCATTTTCACTTTTGAAATTCCAACCTCTAGTTCTCTTCCCTTGGTTGATTAGGCCTGCATGCGTGTTGTTTTAATCATTTATACTAAAGGAAAATATAATTTTTCTCCCTCCAACATGTCAGTTTGTATGCATTTTAATCTTCTTGGTTGATGAAGGATTATTGGGTTCCTTTCTTCCTTGGTTTCTATCTTGTGAATGCGTGGAAGGTGAGGGAGGTTGAGTGTGGCACAAGATTTGATGGGGCTATTAATTTAATGCTCAAATTAATCTTTTCACCTACCACCCTTTACCTTTTAGCAACCACCTAGCTTTGTACATGGCCTTCACCAAATGAATTTATTTTTTTGCTGAGCGCTATTCTTTTTCTCTTGCTAAAATCTGGTTTTGTGCTTAATATTAGTTATTTGAATTTGTTTTAGCGAGTGGAGGGTAGTTGATCACCTATCAAAATTTAAATTCGTTAAATGAATGGCACCCCACCCATTACTCCACCCTGTTGGCCACCTGTTTTTCATTTATTAGTTTTACTTGACTCCTTGGCTTGTGTTTTGGCGGGCTAAATGCCAAGCTTAAGCAGTTGGCCATGTGGGTGGTTTGGTGAGGAGATTACAAACTAGAGGAAAGCATGGATGCCCATCCAGTGAAATAAAAGGGAGAGGTTACATGTTGTGGATGTATAGTGGCTCTACCATGTGTCTGCCTTTGTGCAATCTCCTTTGAGGCATGATAATACTAACCATTGCAATGTTTACTATCTTTAAAAATTTCATGGAATGAATTGTTCTCCTTCCTAAAATGGCATCTTGTATTGGATTTGTTGTTATTTTCTTGATTCAGTTTGATCATGTGGGATGTCCCTTGTTTACATCCCTGATTTTCATAGTTCTGAATGAATTTGCTTGCGTAAAGAAAAGAAAAATAAAAATAAAAGAGGGGATTCCATTTCTTTTACTCTCTTACATTTCATTTGATAGGGAGCTGTATTTATGGCTTGACATTATTGTATTCATCCTTTCCTTGGGATGATCTGGTAGTGGGATTGGAGGGTACAAATGCTTAGATGCCTTGATTACTGGTAAATATTGGATGCAAGGAGACAAAAATGTAATAGTAATTATATCTCTTTGGGTTTTCTCAAACAATTATCTATTAGTCTTTTCATGCGTAGAAATAACATTTTGAGTGAATCTAGTTTTTATCAACAAGGAATCTTGTATTTTATTCATTTTTGGAGGTAATCATGTCATCTGTAAATGACTCTTGAAATTCGGTGCTCTATAGGCCTGTGTTTTTGATTCCATGGTATTTTAAACGCGTGTATTCTACTGACTAAAATAGAGGTTTCAAAACCTTGTCTGTGTATTATTGTTTACTACTTTGTTAGCTTCACATCTGTGGTGACTTGCTATATATTTTCTACTACTTATATGCAGAAATTTAGAGTATAGGAATTGGGAACCCAAGTGCTTTATCACTGAAATCGTACCTCATTATTTTTGTGATACTCTGAGGCATTTTCCTTATTACATGGCGTAGGTTTTGTATTTCATCCCTAGTTCTCTGTTATGATATTTTTGGGGATATTTATGAACCCTTATCTCTACCTTGGAGATAGTTACTATGATCTTGACCCAAAATCATTTGGGAAGATTTGTCAATATGTTTATTCTTTTGAGTTTTTCATTTCTTATGTTTACATACCTGAATCACTCAACTGGTTGTAGGTACATTATAATTTACATAATGTAACCTATATGACTATTGTGGCCTCTTTCAACAATTAATATTTTCATTCTGGAACTTTTCTAAGTTTCCGATCTTGAATGTGATGTCATTTTCTTTTGGGAACTATGACTAGATTGACCGGGTGCTTGGTTTTTCTCTTCTTTGAGTGGTCTACTCTGTTAGATTGGATTGATGTCTTTGGAAGGAGATTTGTAACCCTAGCCCTGTTATAATTACTCTTACCTTAACTTGGTCAAATTTTTCCTTGCTGAGAGGTTATTGATAATATGTGAATCATTAGTGAATGTATTATTAATGGTCATAAGTTGATGACTAAACCTCTTAGTTTCATTAGAATTTGAAATGTGTTTGGAGATGACTGTAGTCATTATTGAAATAGGACTTCTGTTAACTCATGACATTTGATGATACGTTATGAGGATAGTCATGAGGTTACGAATTGAATATTTTTATATAAATACATTGTTGGCCTATGTCGAGAAAATTGTTAAAAATTATTAATGACTTTTGGGGTTACTTTTCCTTTATATTAATTAGATAAGTTGAAGATTACGATGGGGTTTGTTGTTAGAATAATGGATTTTGTGGCTCATTTAAATGCATTTGAAGATTTTTTTATTATGTTAACTAGTTTTACTTTTAAAAGATCTTGTAAGGAAGAGGTGGTAAACTTCTTGTTTAGATGGTAACTATGGATTGTTTTTAAGGAGGGTTATGAATCCCATAATATTATGAAATATAGAAGGATGTTTAAATTCTTATCTCGTCTTAAATGGATTTGAAAGTTTGGAGAATTTTCACTGTCTTGTGCTTTGTTTATCAAGTAACTTGGCTTTTGAGTAATGCCCATTTTGAATTTTGTCAGCTATCATTCTTCTCTTATCATTACCTTGTGGAGTCTCTTTCCAATGAGAGAATATAGTTTGTGGGATGAAATTTAGTTTCAAATCCTTTTATCACATGATGGTTTTCCCTTATTACACTCATTTGGTTGCTCTAGCTTCTAGGCCAATGAAACCTCCCTCCTGGAAGGACTGATTTACCTTTTTTTATTTCGCATATATGATTGTATCTAGTATGTTTTGGGATTCTCAAATATGTTAGTGATAGATGGATTGATTATTAGATTTCAATTACGTAATCTATAGGATTACATGATTGAAATCCCAATACTCTTGACTTTTGTTCCTAACTTATAAAGTCTGCGATCTTGCCTTGGTTAGTTGAGATATTGTTCTTAACTGGAATATTTGACTTCCTTCTTGTTGGCTGGTGAAATTTTTTATCTCGTGTGAAGAATTTTGATTAGTGGTTTGTGCTTTGATCCATTTCTTGAAATAGAATGTTCCTTTCATGATATTGTTAAATGTTAGCATATTGTTTCAATGTGTAGCCTTATCATGCTCAGTTCTCGCGAAATGACTCAAGTTAATACTTGTGCAGATGAATTTTGGGAGTAGATAAAAGGAAAGTTTGACAAAGGTTACATCAGATTGATTTTCTAAGTCCCTTGTATGAATGTTTAATGTAATGTAAATCTTGGTTTGGTGCTTATAGAGGAGTTTAGAAGTCCTCTTGCCTTGGATTTTTTTATGATGAAATGTTGTCTAACCATTTGTAACAAAACTTGAAGACATTATTGTGAGGAAGAAAATTCAATCATCACCTTTTTATGATTATTATTTTTGTGATATTATATCAGTCATGAAAATGTTGTTGTGTGGCTTGACCAATTTTTTCTTAAGTAATGGTAATATTCTTCTTGGTTTTTGAGTCATATAACTTTCTTATATTATAACCTCCATGCTCTTGAGTCATATAACTTTCTTATATTATAACCCTCCATGCTCTTGGCAATTATAGGTATATTTTGGTGGGTTGGCAATCCTTTTTTCTAAAGTTAATCAAAGATAAATAAAATGAATACATAGATGAATCAATAAATAAGATAATACTGAAGTTGCATTTTTTTGTAGATAAAATTAAGAGTCATTAATTGGAAAGAAAGGAGTTATCTACTGGTGTAAATGAATCTACCCTCGCTAACCTTAAGCTACGAATTAAACTTTATACTCATTGTTGTGAAACGTTAAGTAGTTTTTTAAAATTAAAATCATTGCTGGCTTTTGGGGTTATACTTAGATCTTAGTTAGTAGGAGAGTTTGAATAAGAACACATTATGTCTAATGCTTCCATTTTGGGAACCCCATGTGTATTCTTTGATGAATTTAATCAAGAGAATTCTAATTAAAGATTTTACCCAATCCACTTGAACTCATTAGTCTCATTAAAAGACTGATTAATAACTAAAGAGATTATGATGATGAAATAAATATGAATTTCTCACCCTAAATTTTTCCTTTGTACATTGTAATCTTCTCTTAAGTTTGGTTAGTTGTTGATCATTGCACAAGGAGGTTGTAGTTCCGAACATTAACGAAACTCCACTTCAGTTGGAGCTTACGCTTGTCGCCTTGAGCAATGGAGGTCTGAATCAAGATTTAGTAGCTTGGGTATGAATAAGCAACCTTGTGAGAGATGGAAGTTATCCCTTTTGATCAAGAAAATTTAGCTAGCTTTTCCAGTCTTTAGATGATTCTCTTTCCGAAAACTTGTTCTCAAGCTAATTAGTCAATAGTATAGAACAAACAAGTTCACCTTTGTAAGAATATTTTATCGAATCAAACATGAATCTTCTAGGTCATAAAGTCTGGTCTTGAAAGATGTTTTTAGTGAATACATAACCTTAAAGTATTTTACACCATGGGGTGTACTTAATTGTGACTATGTATTGTGATTGGACTTTTTCGTAGTGCCTTGTCAAAGAGAAAAGTGAACTGTCCTTGATGGGTGTTGGATGTTTTCTTATTGTCTATGTGGTCATTGTTATGTCGAGATGTTCAAAGAGTTAGTTGTAGCCATTGTGACCACCTGTAGTGTCATTTTATCCTTCAAACAAGTCAAAAAAATTATCCTATATTTTGCTATGTTTTCTTATGTGTTTGGTTGTGGTCGTTACACTGGTCAAGAGTATAGATTATTTGATTTAAATCTATACTATATATTACGTGTTTGGTATTATATTTTAATCACGTAATCTATACTGTTGACCAGATTAACTTTGGAAAAAAAGGATTACCAACCCATTAAAATATACCTAGAATTGCATTGATGCCAAGACCATGGAGGGTTATAATATAAGAAAGTTATATGAATCAAAAGAAGAAATTACCATTACTTAACGAGAGAACATTACACGAGTATAACATTACTATTCAACATGGCACACAAACCAAAGGTGACAAAAGATTCAATTGAACTTTGGCTGAGAACAAGAAGATAACAAAATTGGTCAAGCCACGCTACAAAAATTCCATGAATGATATAATATCATAAAAAGAATACTCATAACAAGGTGGTGATTGGATTTTATTCCTCACAATAATGTCTTCAAGTTTTGTTACAAATGGTTAGACAACCTTTGATCATAAAAAAATAGAAAAAAATCCAAGGCAAGAGGCCTTCTAAACTCCTCTACAAGCACCAAACAAATATTTACAGTACATTAAAAATTCATACAAGGGAATTAAAAAATCAATCCAATGAAACCTATATAAAAATTTCCATTTATCTACTCACAAAATCCATCTGCACAAGTATTAACTTGAGTCAGTTCGTGATAACTGAGCATGATAAGGCTACACATTGAAACAATATGCTAACATTTCACAATATCATGAAAGGAACGTTCTATTTAAATAAATGGATCAAATAAAAAACCACTAATCAAAATTATTCACACGAGATAAAAAATTTCACCAGAAAACAAGAAGGAAGTCAAATATTCCAGTTAAGAACAATATCTCAACTAACCAAGGTAAGACCACATACTTTATAAGTTAGGAACAAAAGTCAAGAGTATTGGGATTTCAATCATGTAATCCTATAGATTATGTGATTGAAATATAATACTCGATCCATCCATCACTAAAATATTTGAGAAGCCCAAAACATACTAGATACAATCATAGATGCAAAATAGAAAAGGTAAATCAGTCCTTCTAGGAGGGAGGTTTCATTGGCCTAAAAGCTAGAGCAACCAAATGAGTGTAAGAAGGGAAAACCATCACGTGATAAAAGGAGTTGAAAATAAAGTTCATCCACAAACTATATTCTCTCATCGAAAAGAGACTCCATAAGGTAATGGTAAGAGAAGAATGGTAGCTGAAAAACCCAAAATGGGCATTACTCAACACCAAGTTACTTGATAAAAAAGCACAGGATGACAAAAATCCTCCTAAATTTCAAATCTATAACGACCCAAAAGTACCAACACAAGGACAACACGGTGAAATACAGGATAATAATTTTTATTTTTTTGACTTGCTTGACACACAACATGGGACAACATGTCGTCACCCAAGGTTACAACTAACTCTGTGAACAACTCGATACAAGGATGGCCATAATAGCAGCATGAAAACGTCCACACCTATCAAGGACAATAATTTTTTTTTTGACAGAACATCATAGAAGCCCAACCACATGACACTCTCACAGCTAGGGCAAGCCACAGTAAGAAATGATTGGAGGTTATTTATTTTGATAGGACACCCTGGATAAATTTAAAGGAAGAAGTTCAAGTGAATTCACCCTTAAGCTTTGTCATTAGTTCTTACCGAGGTTTAATTGAAGCTTGAGGTTTTATATGTAGTTAAATAGCGCTCTTACCTAGGCTTCACCGAAAGAGCTTATCAAGAGGAAGCTACTTACTTTTGAATAGGCTGAGAGATAAATTGAGTGGTTTCAAAACTTTCTTCTCTTATTTGTTAAATTTATTAAAGTCTAACTATTGTTTTCCATTAAACTTGTCTTTAGCGTTCACCAAAAAGAGTAGTGTTTACTAGTTCGATTAGGGATAAAACGCTATGTAACATCACTTTGCAAGGATGGTCTCACTCTTGATTACTTAAGGTATTGTTTGTTTACAAGGGGATCTAAACGACAACATATTTCTTGAATAAAACTTTTAGGTAACTTCTGTAAGGAAAACCACCCCATTACAACTTACATATAACACATCAATACAGAGTTTCAGAAAGACTTAAATTAACACTTAATTCTCAAGATCCAAGTTTTACAATGCTTATGCAGGTGAAAGTTTGAATAACATTTCCCACAAAGATAAGTTACCAGTTTACCTACAGAAGGGCAACATAACATCTTCACGCAAATTCTAAACAACTCAAGGCAAGAGGTCTTCTAAATTCCTTTGCAATCACTATTACAAAATTTACCTCACATTGAACATTTTTACAAGGAATTTCATAAATTGACCTTGATGAAACCTTACAACTCTTTCCTTTAATCTACTCGCACAATCCATCTCGCACAAATACTAGCTGGAATCGGGTTCGCATGAGAATCGAGCATGTTAAGACTACCCATTGCAACAAAAGAAGCTAACATTTTATACTATCATGAAAGTAAAATTCTAAACTCAAGAATGGATCAAATCACAAACCACTAATCAACATGTTTCACAAGATGACGAGATTTATACCAGCCAACAAGGAGGAATCCCAATATTCAAGTGAGAGAGATATTTCAAAGATAATCAAGTTGAGACCTTATTGGTGAAGACAACAAAGTCGAGAGTATTGAGATTTCAGTCAAGTAATCCTATGGATTACGTGATTGAAATTTAACACCCAAACATCATTCTATTACTATTAACCAAAAAGATAAAGATTGGTCAAATGATTTAACATATTGAAATTACTTGATAACAAGATTGCATTAACGCACATCCATGTTTTAGGAAGAATATAGGCCCCAACCATATATAAACATAAATCAGTCAAAGATTAAAGTTAACTTCACTCGGCTGAATAAACCAACATACATATAATAGTAACAACACTATAACTAAATCTGAAGGTTCAATATACCAAACAATTCTCACCGAACCTAATTACTTTTCATCAAGAAGTTAAATAAATTAGATTCTATCCAACTAAAATTACATACAAGAACTATGGTTGGATTACACAGTGCAAGGATCAAGAAGAAATCTTTTCACCAAAGGTTGTTATTATCTTACATCACATAATCAGCAATAACCCCATAATCCACCCTCGTATGATCATTGTCAGAGAGTTAAGGACTTAGCTCACCGAACTATGTAACCGAGTTGATTCATACTTTTTTTTTTATTTTCATACAAGTCTAACCCAATTCGAAGAAAGATAATCATTCTATTTCACACATGCCTCGATCAACACTTACTCAGAAGGTCCCTACCTAAATTATCAAGGTTTGCTAAGCTACAAAATGGATTTAATAGAAACCCATTTCATTCAATACTTGAATTTAAACAAGCAAGGGGTAGTCTGTTGAAAATATAAGTGAATCGACACAAGATCCTCTAAGGTTAACGGATAGCGAAGGGGAAAAGTACAAGGCAAAAACCCTTCCTACGAACTAAGCCTTCTCTTCCATCTCTAAAACAACATATGAATAGCTTGGGTATACCCATCTATCTCACGATGCTCTACTACTCGACCTATCCTCATAATCGCTCCAAAGAAAACATCCGCTACTACAGAGTTCGATTCTCAAGGAAGTTAATTTACAAAGAATTTCTATAACATCATACACTTTACCAAGAAAGAGAAAACCCTACAATTTTAATTTCGCCTTTCACTATTACATCCATTTAGAATAAAAGCATTATCAAATGAGTCATAAAGCAACCTAGCCAAAAAAAAAAATTTAAAACTGGAATTAGAATTGTAATCGGTTTGAGATAGCTTTTCATAAATTACCATTATTGATCAGACAATTGCAGTAACTAATAACATAAACAAAGGTTAAGTTTTACTGTTTACCTAGTTCATTCATTTTGTCCATTGTGAAATAATTTTATGCTACAAAATACCATTTTCGAAGCTAGAGAGCAATTAATTGAGGAGCAAGGAAAAATTAGAAACCCATTCTAAATGCCATAACAGATAAAAGAAAATAGAAGGACATTCAATTCATGACATAATAAAAGGGGCAGTAGAAAATTGCAAGGGTAGGTTTAACATGCCCTGGTTTAAAACGCGTCATCTCCATACGCAAATGATTGATTCAATGCCGTTGCTTGCCCTTAACCAAAGTGCTCTCATGAGCTCGTGCTAGTGCCACATTCACGCGGTGAAAACAGCTACAAACCAACCCCATGATTTGAAGCTCGGACACAAGACATAATGATTACCTCATGCTCCCGGCTCTAGAAGGATCTACCGTAATGATAAATAACCTTTTCCTCCATCGGGTTGAGGACAGCATCAAACACTCGGTGCAAACGTTTCAGCTGCAGCCTGTAAGGCGTGATTAATCCAACAGAAACCTTCTTTTCTTGCCAAGTCAGGACTCGTTGAAGAAGCTCATATTATTGCAAGGCAAAAAGTGCTTCATAAATACTCTGATATGAAACAGATCCGCCCCTATGAGATTCTCTTCCATGAGTTACATCGTACAACAAGTAAGATCTCGATAAAGACTCTTCATAAATAAATTTCATCAGGTCTGCTAGCAACACCCTCACTGTCACAGTTCACCTTTCCTAGCAAGTTCAAGAGACAGGAATGTCAAAAGACAAGAACTGTCTTTTGCACTTCTTCATCGAGCTAGGAGCATGTTTGAGGAATTAGAGCTCAATAGAGACTCATCAGCTTCTCTAACACTGACCCACGTTTGAATTTAGAAGCGTGAACAACATTTACCTCCCATTATTGAGATATATCTGCCTTTAGTGTCTACCCGACTGTGAATCGAACTTCATGAAGATAATGTTGCCATTATGCAAGATTCCAGAGCTTTAGCATCTTCTTTAAGCTGTTATAGACTCAACTTTTACCTGGTTTCTTGAATAAGCGATACTGAGACCACTGCTTTCGTTAATATAACTTGTCCGTAAGGCACTAAGAACCCTCCAAAATCATCCCCAATTTATATTGTCTCCTCTATTTCCTACTCTTAGTTGCTCCTGATGAAGTCTTTGACATACAACAAACAGACGGAGTTGAATCCTCTTCCTGCAAATGAATATTGAACAGTGGCTGAACTTTTCCCTTAAATTTTTTTCTCTTTTCAATAGCACCATTGGCTTTGAGAAGCATAGAAGCCATATCGAAATGCGTTAGCACGAACTGCAATCTCTGGTTGGGAAGAAGAAAATAGAGCTCCCCAACCTGCAACAAGTCATCCTCATGGAGGACCTGAGAAATATGTTCACCCGTGTACAGACCACCAGAACTACAGATGAAGTGGCCTCCGCCTGAATATTTGCTGAGGATCTCATGGCATTTCACAGGTTCCGAAAACTCCTGGATGCTCCCGTCCATCAATATCAATTTTTCTGGTTTTGTGATGGACGAGCGACAATGCAATGTAGATAATCTGAATGTCCTTTAAATGTCATTGTGATTTTCCAACATCCATGAAAAATGTTTGATGATTAATCACCCAAACTAATTCATACCATATCCCAACAATATGCATGTCTATCTCCTACAATTGAAATATGTGGTTCCCCTGCTTATCTATTGCCAATGCATTTGTTTCAGGCATTGGAGAAAGTGCACCCCAGGCCCCCTTTTTGAGGATTCTTCATCTCAATAACAGGTTGCAAAGGACTTCTACCACATTGAACCCCGTTTCTGAAGGCATCTGAAATTTCTTTCCACTGCCAAACTTGAATACGACCATCATCTCCAGAACTTAATAACAGTGCGTCATCCCCTTCGCCATAGAATTTAAGATCATATGCAGGGCCTTCATGTCCTGAAGATAACAAAGGGGTTCTCCCACTGGAATGCTGGTCACAGACTCGTGCCATTTGCCTGATGATAAACCCGACACATAGGCAGAAATGCAGGCAGGAATAGAATAGGGGGCAACTGTACCATCGCTGGAAGCTGCGAGTAGAATATCAGGTGAGTTTCCTCGATTGGAATTTGGGCAAACACTGTGCGGAATACAGTGCGTGCCTCCACCGCCCTTTCTTGCAGAATACTCAGCCTATATTTCTCTTCGTCCCATGCAGTTGCATCCCCCATTACCATTGCCTGTTTTTAATCTATTTATGTCGTTATATATTGAAGCGTATATTCAAATTGAATTTCGAGGAATCCAGATCCTGGGAACAGATAAATCCGACTGTGTGGTCACGTGCAACTAGAACATCAGGATCAACACCCACGGCTCCTTGGGATCGCCCTGTGGTAGCAGTCGCACATAACTCCCTCTGAACTTCATGAGCAGGGAGGGAGGAACAGGCAGTTGCATCCATTGAAAGCGTTTAACAACAAAAATATTCGGCCCCCAATCTAAACACGACCCAACAGCTGGAAAAACGTTGCAAAAATAGCCTATGCGGCCAGAACATGTCAAAGGGGGCAAGTAGCACAAGGCACAAGAAATTTACAAATCCAAGGAATTAAAGAGGGTGGGGCGGCTGGCAGAGGTAAGGCCAGTGGGAGAAGGCCACGTACCAGTCTAGATGGCAGGAAGGGGGGTGAGGGATAGTAGAGCCTAGGCACAAATAGATAGAATTTGATTTTAAAACAGTGCCCCCTACAACCTGCGCCACACACCTACCCCCCATCTTTCCCACGCAACCCCTCCATTCCCTTAGCTATTTATGTTCAGTACCCAACTTTCAATGTGGAGCGGTGTGCAATCTGTTACGGCGCATTACATCCTCCTCCCCTTAAGAAAGCATCGTCCTCGATGCGACATTACACAGAGGAAAGAAATGGTATGCAACCAGGACAAGTAAAGGAGAAATTACACCCTATGGTTTAAAATTTCAATCGATTAAAGCACGGTCACAAGAATCCTTAGCAACATTTGGTAGAAATTTTAACTTTAAATGTTCCGTGAAGATTGGTAGTTCTTTCTTGTTCATCATTTTATTAGTCTCTTTCCATTATCATTATTTCTAGTTTTAGTTTCTTTTAAAATATCATCATCAAGAGTTTTGATTTATTCCTTATTATAGGTGCCCAACATGAACTCAAGCTAACACAACACCCTATCAGTTCACAAGACCCTACAGATTCACAAGCACACAAGTATATTCTTTCATGACGTATTACACCACAAAAGGGTTACACAATTACAGAATAGAATAGGCACACCACGTAACATAGTACTTGTCACACATCAATGACTGACATACCAAAATACTTAACCAAAAACAAGACTACAATCCATAGACATTTCCTCAATTTGCATAAATGAAAAACTCACATAACACCAAACAAATGCTATAGGTACATAGTGTCCACAAGGGGATCAATGACATGTCCACAACATCACAACACATATCCATCCGACATGAATAACACATACATCAAAAGACCACTACAAAACATCATAATAACTCAACATATATCCGAAACATCAACATACAGACAAATATCATAAGCCTCCTCAAACTCTTATGCCTCCCTCAAAGTCTCTTATGCCTCCCTCAAGGATGCCTCCTCAAACTCTTTGTCCCTATGGTCCCTAAGACACATAGAGTTTGAACACTCCTAACCCAAGTGACATAATAACGCGTGGTTCAACAACCCGCTAGTTATATGTACCCCTGGGGCATACCCCATACAATGAAGCGGGTCCATAGGTCCAACCAATCCATGGTGCATCCATGACCCTATTCCACACATCACGACATTAGAACTAGCACAACAATCCAATCAAAGTGCCAAGTGGCAAAGTACAAGCCTTGGGTAAGGCGGTAAAATTCCAAATTTAAAAGAAGACCCAAAATCAAGATAAAATAAATGGCCAAATAGCCAAAGTTAGTATCAAAATCCCATGTTAGTGCCACAAACAAAGGAAATGCCCAAAATTGTAAAGCATTGCAATTAAGAAAAGATGCTGGTCCTCGCAAAATAAAGTAAAAGCTCAATTTACGAATAAAATCAACTTATAATAATGTCACATTACGATAACTATGTGGCCTTATCTAGCCACCAAAGGGGTACTCAACGAGTTCTTAGCACTGAACATCAAGCCTCAACTCGTAAAATACATATCAATAATACAACCTGCTATTTGTCATCACCTCCATCGAATCATCCCACCACCCTTCGACAAGGCTAAACATAGTCATAGATGCACTTAGGTTGCATACATACAACCACATAGGGAGAGGAGGAAAGAATAACATGTTATCTATTAAACCAAGTTTTAGCTCGAGTTATTGACCCATGGTACACCATTCCTCACTCTCAACATACACTTCTACCGATTTCCCTCGGGATCGGTTAGTGTAAGGTTCATAACATAACATACAACAACAATATTAACATAACGGTGGCACACACATAACTACCATAACGTCTCACGTATGGTATGTACATACAAGGTAGATCACAATCATACATCCACAGGGCATAATACATCACTTTACCACATTTTGCACCCAAAGCGCAATCACCATATGATAGGGTTCATACACTCATCGTATGACCCAAAATCACAACATGAAGCATTACCTATTTCAGACAAGCCATACATACGATGAACATAGTACATCACAACATAACATCCATTGCAACATAACAAGGTGGTACACACATTTCTTCAAAACATGGTAAAAACATCAAGATACAACTCATTTCTTTTAACATCAATCTAGTCATACAACACATTGATACACTCACATATCACAATATGTCACAATGCCCTAACACTATGTCATCCACATTAGAATTCTTTTCACACATCACAAACAATAATTCACACGTGAATTCTTCCTAGAATCCACAAGAAGGAGAGAGAATACTCCCATCCCCAACATATCAACATGATCACAAACACGCACAAGATGACATACCCATAATGTGCGTTGACAATATCACAATTACGACAATAATCACATCATGTTTAAAGCACATTACTCTTCCAATATCTACCACCATCATGCAAATCATCATCATCATGCAAGTATCAACATGTAACACCACCACCACCATGTAACATCACCATACAACACCAATCCGACCCATAGGTTCGAGAGCATGAACCTACGCTCCGATACCAAAGTATAATGACCCAAAAGTACCAACACAAGGACAACATAGTGAAATACGGGATAATAATTTTTTTGACTTGCTTGACACATAACATGGCGCAACATGTCGTCACCAAGGTTACAACTAACTCTGTGAACAACTCGATACAAGGATGGCCATAATAGCAGCATGAAAACGTCCACACCTATCAAGGACAATAATTTTTTTTTTTTTTGACAGAACATCATAGAAGCCCAACCACATGACACTCTCACAGCTAGGGCAAGCCACAGTAAGAAATGATTGGAGGTTATTTATTTTGATAAGACACCCTGGATAAATTTAAAGGAAGAAGGTCAAGTGAATTCACCCTTAAGCCGTCATTAGTTCTTACTGAGGTTTAATTGAAGCTTGAGGTTTTATATGTAGTTAAATAGCGCTCTTACCTAGGCTTCACCGAAAGAGCTTATCAAGAGGAAGCTACTTACTTTTAAATAGGCTGAGAGATAAATTGAGTGGTTTCAAAACTTTCTTCTCTTATTTGATAAATTTATTAAAGTCTAACTATTGTTTTCCATTAAACTTGTCTTTAGCGTTCACCAAAAGAGTAGTGTTTACTAGTTCAGTTAGGGATAACACGCTATAAAAAAATCACTTTGCAAGGATGGTCTCACTCTTGATTACTTAAGGTATTGTTTGTTTACAAGGAATCTAAACGAAACATATTTCTTGAATAAAACTTTTAGGTAACTTGTGTAAGGAAAACCACCCCATTACAACTTACATATAACACATCAATACAGAGTTTTAGAAAGACTTAAATTAACACTTAATTCTCAAGATCCAAGTTTTACAATGCTTATGCGGTGAAAGTTTGAATAACATTTCCCACAAAGATAAGTTACGGTTTACCTACGCATAAGGGAAGCATAACATCTTCACGCAAATTCTAAACAACGCAAGGCAAGAGGTCTTCTAAATTCCTTTGCAATCACTATTACAAAATTTACCTCACATTGGGCATTTTTACAAGGAATTTCATAAATTGCACCGATGAAACCTTTATAACTCTTTCCTTTAATCTACTCGCACAATCCATCCGCAAAATACTAGCTGAGAATCAATTCGCGAGAACGAGCATGTTTAGACTACCCATTGCAACAAAGAAGCTAACATTTTATAATATCATGAAAGTAAAATTCTAAACTCAAGAATGGATCAAATCACAAACCACTAATCAACATGTTTCACAAGATGATGATATTTATACCAGCCAACAAGGAGGAATCCCAATATTCAAGTGAGAGAGATATTTCAAAGATAATCAAGGTGAGACCTTATTGGTGAAGACAACAAAGCTGAGAGTATTGAGATTTCAGTCAAGTAATCCTATGGATTACGTGATTGAAATCTAACACCCAAACATCATTCTATTAATATTAACCAAAAAGATAAAGATCGGTCAAATGATTTAACATATTCGAAATTACTTGATAACAAGACCGCATTAACACACATCCATGTTTTAGGAAGAATATAGGCCCCAACCATATATAAACATAAATCACCAAAGATTAAAGTAAACTTCACTCGGCTGAATAAACCAACATAAATATAATAGTCACAACACTATAACTAAATCTGAAGGTTCAATATACCAAACAATTCTCACCGAACCTAATTACTTTTCATCAAGAAGTTAAATAAATTAGATTCTATCCAACTAAAATTACATACAACAACTATGGTTGGATTACACAGGCAAGGATCAAGAAGAAGTATTTTCACCAAAGGTTGTTATTATCTTACATCACATAATCAGCAATAACCCCGTAATCCACCCCTCGTATGATCATTGTGAGAGTTAAGGACTTAGCTCACTGAACTATGTAACTGAGTCGATTCATACTTTTTTTTTTATTTTCATACAAGTCTAACCCAATTCAAGAAAGATAACCATTCTATTTCACACATGCCTCAGTCAACACTTACTCAGAAGGTCCCTACCTGAATTATTGAAGGTTTGCTAAGCTACAAAATGGATTTAATAGAAACCCATTTCATTCGATACTTGAATTTAAACAAGCAAGGGGTAGTCTGTTGAAAATATAAGTGAATCAACACAAGATCCTCTACCGTGACCCAACTCGAGTCACCAATCACAAGGTTAACAAACAGTGAAGGGGAAAAGTACAAGGCAAAATACCCTTCCTATGAACTAAGCCTTCTCTTCCGTCTCTAAAACAACATATGAATAGCTTGGGTATACCCATCTATCTCACGATGCTTACTCGACCTATCCTCATACGCTCCAAAGAAAACATCGCTACTATAGAGTTCGATTCTCAAGGAAGTTAATTTACAAAGAATGTCTATAACATCATACACTTTACTAAGAAAGAGAAAACTCTATAATTTTAATTTCTCGCCTTTCACTATTACATCCATTTAGAATAAAAGCATTATCAAAAACATAAAGCAACCTAGCCAATTTTTTTTTTAAAAATCGGAATTAGAATTGTAATCGGTTTGAGATAGCTTTTCATAAATTACCATTATTGATCGAAATTCCGTAACTAATAACATAAACAAAGGTTAAGTTTTATTGTTTACCTAGTTCATTCATTTTGTCTATTGTGAAATAATTTTATGCTACAAAATACCATTTTCGAAGCTAGAGAGCAATTAATTGAGGAGCAAGGAAAAAGTAGAAACCCATTCTAAATGCCATAACAGATAAAAGAAAATAGAAGGACATTCAATTCACTACATAATAAAAGGGTAGTAGAAAATTGCAAGGGCAGGTTTAACATGCCTCGGTTTAAAACACCATCTCCATACGCAAATGATTGATTCAATGCCGCACCCTTGCTCTTAACCCAAAGTCTCTCATGAGCTCGTGCTAGCGCCACATTCACGCAGTTGAAAAAAGCTACAAACCAACCCCATGATTTCAAGCTCTGGACACAAGACATAATGATTACCTCACGCTCCCGGCTCTAAGGGATCTACCGTAATGATAAATAACCTTTTCCTCCATCAAAGGTTGAGGATAGTATCAAACACTCGGTGAAAACATTTCAGCCTACATCCCGTAAGCGCATGATTAATCCAACAAACCTTTTTCCCGCCAAGTGACTCGTCGTGACTCGTTGAAGAAGCTCATATTATTGCAAGGCAAAAAGTTCTTCATAAATACTCTGATATGAAACAAATCCGCCCCTATGAGATTCTCTTCCATGAGTTACATCGTACAACAAGTAAGATCTCAATAAAGACTCTTTGTAAATAAATTTCATCAGGTCTGCTAGCAACACCCCCAATGTCACAGTTCACCTTTCCTAGCAAGTTCAAGAGATAGGAATGTCAAAAGACAAGAACTGTCTTTTGCACTTCTTCATCGAGCTAGGAGCATGTTTGAGGAATTAGAGCTCAATAGAGACTCATCAGCTTCTCTAACACTGACCCACGTTTGAATTTAGAAGCGTGAACAACATTTACCTCCCATTATTGAGATATATCTGCCTTTAGTGTCTACCCGACTGTGAATCGAACTTGATGAAGATAATGTTGCCATTATGCAATATTCCAGAGCTTTAGCATCTTCTTTAAGCTGTTATAGACTCAACTTTTACCTGGTTTCTTGAATAACTGATACAGACCTCTGTTTCTGTTAATATAACTTGTACTGTAAGGCACTATGAACCCTCCAAAATCATCCCCAACTTATATTGTCTCCTCTGTTTCCTACTCTTAGTTGCTCCTGATGCAGTCTTTGACATACAACAAACAGACGGAGTTGAATCCTCTTCCTGCAAATGAATATTGAACAGTGGCTGAACTTTTCCCTTAAATTTTCTCCTCTTTTCAATAGCACCATTGGCTTTGAGAAGCATAGAAGCCATATCGAAATGCGTTAGCACGAACTGCAATCTCTGGTTGGGAAGAAGAAAATAGAGCTCCCAACTTGCAACAAGTCATCCTCATGGAGGACCCGAGAAATATGTTCACCCATGCATGCATCACCGTAACTCTGAGATGAAGTGGCCTCTCTGCCTCGAATATTTTCACGAGGATCTCATGGCATTTCACAGGTTCTGAAAACTCCTGGATGCTCCCATCCATCAATATCAATTTTGCTGGTTTTGTGATGGACGAGCGACAATGCAATGCAGATAATCTGAATGCCCTTTAAATGTCATTGTGATTTTTCCAACCTCCATGACAAATGTTTGATGATTAATCACCCAAACTAATTCATACCATATCCCAACAATATGCATGTCTATCTCCTGCAGCCGAAAATATGCGGTTTCCCTGCTTATCTATTGCCAATGCATTTGTTTCAGGCATTGGAGAAAGTGCACCCCAGGGCCCCTTTTTTGAGGATTCTTCATCTCAATAACAGGTTGCAAAGGACTTCTACCACATTGAACCCCGTTTCTGAAGGCATCTGAAATTTCTTTCCACTGCCAAACTTGAATACGACCATCATCTCCAGAACTTAATAATAAAGTAAGGCCATCCCCTTCGCCATAGAATTTAAGATCATATGCAGGCCTTCATGTCCCGACGATAACAAAGGGGTTCTCCCACCGGAATGTTGGTCACAGACTCATGCCATTTGCCTGCTGATAAACCCGACACATAGGCAGAAATGCAGGCAGGAATAGAATAGGGGGCAACTGTACCATCGCTGGAAGTGCGAGCGTAGAATATCGTGTGAGTTTTCAATTGGAATTTGGGGCAAACACTGTGCGGAATACAGTGCGTGCCTCCACCGCCCTTTCTTGCAGAATACTCAGCCTATATTTCTCTTCGTCCCATGCAGTTGCATCCCCCATTACCATTGCCTGTTTTTAATCTATTTATGTCGTTATATATATTGAAGCGTATATTCAAAATGAATTTCGAGGAATCAGATCCGGGGAATGATAAATCCGACTGTGTGGTCGCGTGCAACCAGAACATCAGGATCAACACCCACGGCTCCTTGGGATCACACTATGGCAGCAAGCCGCACATAACTCCCTCTCGAACTTCACGAGCAGGGGAGGGAGGATCGTGAAGCCGCATCCATCAAAGTGTTTAACAACAAAAATATTCGCCCCCAATCTAAACACGACCCAACAAGCTAGAAAACGTTGTAAAAAAAAAAACAGCCTATGCGCCAGTAACATGTCAAAGGGAGCAAGTAGCACACAGGCGCAAGAAATTTGCAAATCCAAGGAATTAAAGAGGGTGGGGTGGTCAGCAGAGGTAAGGCAAAGTGGGAGAAGGCCACGTACGGGCCTAGATGGCAGGAAGGGGGTGAGGGACAAGAGAGCCTAGGCACAAATAGATGAACTTGATTTTAAAACAACGCCCTACAACCTCGCGCCACACACCTACCCCCGCATCTTTCCCATGCAACCCTCCATTCCTTAGCTGTTTATGTTCAGTACCCAACTTTCAATGTGGAGTGGTGTGCAACTGTTACGGGGCATTACAAACTCCATTTAAGATGAGATTAGAAGTTAAACATCCTTCCATATTTCATAACATTTTGGGATTCATAACCCTCCTTAAAAATAATCCATAGTTACAGTCTAAACAAGAAGTTTACCACCTCTTCCTTACAAGATCTTTTAAAAGTAATACTAGTTAACATAATCAAAACCACTCTTCAAATGCATTTAAATGAGTCACAAAAGCCATTATTCTAACAAAAAACCCCATCATAATTATCAACTTATCTAATTAATATAAAGGAAAAGTAACCCCCAAAATTCATTAATAATTTTTAACAATTTTCCGACATAGGCCAGCAATGTATATATATATATAAATATTCAATTCATAACCTCATGACTATCCTCATAACGTATCATCAAATGTCATGAGTTAACAAGAGTCCTATTTCAATAATAACTACATTCATCCTAAACACATTTCGAATTCTAATGCAACACAGAGGTTTAGTCATAAACTTATGACCATTAATAATACATTCACTAACGATTCACATATTATCAATAACCTCTCAACAAGGAGAAATTTGACCAAGTTAAAGTAAGGGTAATTATAACAGGGCCAGGGTTAAGAAAATATAGATTAAGAATTCTTTCCCAAATATTTTTTTCCCTTGTTTCTCATATATTTAACAAATGTAATAGTAATCAATTTTCTCCAAATCTAACAATAATCAGTTTCAAGACTATCTTTCATGGATAATTTTTTTATTCATGTTTTTTTTTTATAAGATTCATAAAATCATATAACTGTTAAAACATCTTTTTTTTCTCAACACCTATTGAAAAAAATTAAAATATTTTCAAAAATATTAATCCTAAAAATGGTTTGAAAAATATAAAAAAACTTTCAAACTATTATATCTACTAATTCATTTTTCTACTTAGTCTTCTTTGTTGTGCAAGTCACTTAGATCACAACGAAGAGGAGTTCATATTGTACTCGTATCCATCCAACCCATCCCAGGGTACCACCTTCATATTCTGAGTCGTTTTCTTTTCTTTAGTACTAATTCACTAATTTGAGCAGGTAAGAAAAAATTTTGGTCGACAACAACCTTAATAAATAATTGAAAATGCTCTAAAACAAGTTAGTATCACACTGAATACTCCATTATAAGATATAAGATATAACGAATATTACTTGAGCATGGTGTATGAGCCTCAGAAAAAATGAATTGTTGTGGAGAAAGGATAGATTGTTTTTAAAATATTTGCAAAAATATTATTCCTAAAATGGCTTGAAAAATATAACAAAAATTTCAAACTATTATAAAAAATTTCATATATTATTTAGATCACAATAAAAAAAATTCTAGACACAAAGTATTGTCAATCTATGTGGATAAACTATTGTACTTCAAATCTTATTTTATTATTTAATAACTACATGTTTTTAAAAAGAAAGGTGCACTTTGAAGGATTCTAATCTTTCAATATTGATTTTTTTCTTTGCCTTATATTATTTAACTATTATAACTGATTACGATTTGATTATTCTAATAATTGTATAAGTCAGTCTCAAGTAAGTCGAAGTTGGATTTTATTTCTTCAGCTTGGAATTAGAATTAATGAATTACAATTTTTTGGTACAAATTTATATGTCTTTGGAAAGGTTGATGGGTCCATACTTTCTCCTTATTAATCTAAAATAAGTGTTAATTATTTAAAAATTGGAGAAAAAAACAAAACAATCTTAAAATTTTTAAATTTTATTTAGCATTTCCGGGATATGATACAACAAAAATTAAAAACCATACTAAGAAATATATATTTGGGAGGAGAGGATGGAGACTATTTTTTTGGCTATCTACTCTTACAAGTTTATACAAATAGTTATAAATTTATTTTCAAGGTAGAAACTTTCGTAGAAAGAATATTAAACGGTGGACCTTAAATAAGGAAAAAAATCGGTTGATAAAAAAATACGATAAATACGAAAAAAATACGATATACTATATATTTAAAAATTCAATAGTTTTAATAATTTAAAATATAACTATACAACAAATTCAAATTTACAACCTATGAAGAACTTATATATGTCCATAACAAATTACACTTCTTACTACTTAATATCTTTACCCTGCCTGTATACTATATAGTGTGTTATAAAATATTAAAAGGCATGCTTTTAATGAATAATAAATAATACTAATAATAGCAAAATTTTGAAATCCATTCTTTTGGAGTTTTATATTTTCCTTAGTTATTTTGATCCACCACTATTAAATTTTTGAAGTTTTCTATATTTTAATAATGTAAACATTGAAAAATACACCATCTAATATGGTGAATTGGAGAAATTGCAAAAATACAAAAATTCTCTCAAAATCCACCGTATTTAGTAACTTTGGTTATTTTTAACTTGCACTTCATGAATTAAAACATAAATTTACTTCAGTTGACCCACCTTTTTAATTTCATACTCATCTGAGCTTTTCAGAATACCATATCTTTAAGAAATATTGCGATATGTAATACTCTTACATAATATAATAATTTTTTAATCCTAAAAAAATATATGTATTTATTAATACAAAAGTAACTTATAGACCCCAATGAAACATGAGAATTTAGCCCCTGGACACATCTATATTGACTTTCGATTATAGTTGTATGAAATAGAAATACATGATTTCAAAATATAAAAATGTTTTTTTTTTGCTATATTATAAGATCATATATATGATTATCGACAGAATGAATCTTTGGACAATTTAGAATTATTAGCATGTTTTTCTTCTTAAAATACTTCCCATTTTCAATAAGTTTATTTGAATTGGGTAGGGAAATTTGATCTAGATGAAATTTCACTGTACAATACTTAGCTCTAGCTAGAGAACATACCAACTGATGGAGGCTACTGTGGTCTTTGAGAGTCGAGGAGAACCAAAAATCATCAATCCAAGCATGATTTTATAGGTGTCAGGGTTTGAAAAATAAGCTCATTGACATAGAATTTCACAATATTATGAGTGAGATCATAGAAGATGTGCACTGAATAGCTCGTAGAAACCTTACCATAGAGACCAAAAGGCATATGAACACAGAAATAGGTGGCCTTTGGATTTCGATTTGATTGTATCTTGAGAAGATATCCATTATTGATAATATCTCATAGTGAATCCTATTATGGCATTGATGATGGCATCAATGGATGAAGAAGAGATGTTATCCTTGGGACATGCAAGGTTAAGGTTGTGAAAGTTGATAGAGATGTGGATATATAATTTAAATTTCATAAAAATGGGCACGTTGTTGGATTCCCATTCAGAATAGTCAATGGGAGAGAAAACATTTATCTCAAGAAGCTATACAAGCTATTTACGAAACAAGTTATTGACTTTGGGAGGGAATTTGAGAATATTTTTCTAAAAAAGTGTGATATCAACATAATTAATAATGTTGTGGATTAAAAAATTAGGATTAATGTCAAGCATGTCGAAGCATCCCCAACAAAAAAAATCTCCTTAATATTGTGAGGGAATTCATGATCTTTATACTGTAGATGGGAGCAGCAATTACCTAACAATATGACTACATGATAAGGATCATCATCGATTTGGGCATTGATGGTGTTTTTAAGTGATCGTGGTGTTTCCATATTGAAAATGATAAGGAGATTTAGGTTGTTTAACAATGTCATCATAAATAACATTAATAGCAGTAACAATATTTTTAAGAGAGTGGGTGTATCATGGATTGGAAATATTAGTATATAAAAGTGAGTTGAAGTACATAGGATCAGTTGCAGAGTTTTAAAATGGACTAACCATGCTAGATAGAACTAAGATTTCTGGGGGAGAGAAGATATAGGTGCCACATGGTCAATTGTGGGAGGGGAACTTGTATGCATAGTGCTATACTTGTAAACTTATTTAAGAACCCAAGGGGTTGCAAGTAATGGGGGATTAACTAGTGGGACATAGGGAAAAGCCTCTTCATCCTCACTATGGATTGTATCATGGTTAAAACAATGAATATTTTATAGGCTACACTAGAAATGAAGAACATATACATGACATGATTCAACATTAGATAATATTTATTATTTACGCTAAGTTTCATTACAGCCTGGGTTGAGCTACTACGGTTCAGATCGACAAATGCTAGCACATGCAACACCATAAAACTTGTAGCAGTCACTGATCTTCCATATCTTGTGCATCCCTTTTGTCATGCGTCATTTTATAGTACGTCAGTTGACTATCCTTATTTTGGCTGTAGCAGGAATGACCATACAAAAAATATAATTCGTCCAAGTTCAACAAGAGGAGATATATTTTTTATGAATGTCTGTGATTGTATTGGGTTTAAGGAATACTCTATTGAACGACTAGGGGTGGTCAGGCTCTATAAATGCAGGTGTAGGCCGTGAAAGAGGATGTTCATTAAAAAATGCTTCTACTTCCGAGGGTTCAGATTTTTCATCGCAGGGGAGGTTTCCAGTCGTCATTGTTGCGCGGGAAGCAGATTGGTTCTCATATTTTTCTTTAGCAGCATGTTAAATTTAACTTGGTTTGTCTAAATTGGAATGCCAGTTAAACCCAAGCCTTCCACATAGATCCCTGGGCCTACATATCATTTTCTCATTCTGTCAAATAGTTTTCCAGTATTGTCTGCTGTTTGGTTTTTCCAAGTCTATGATTGGTTTATGAAGATGAATTGTGATTTTATTTACCATTTAGTTTTGAAACATATTTAAAAAAATAAAAACTACTCTATAACGGTTGCATCGATGGTAATCATTTCAGCTCTAGCGGATGGTCTCGTGGGCTCTATCATGGCATTTTCAGCATTCTTCTTAAAACGAGGGTTCATCGAATGGACATTTTTATTTGATTGTTGGGTGAATTTATTAGAGGGGTCAGAAACAACAATCTGGCTTAACCATTACATCTAAGCCCCATCATCCATCAGATAAACTTATTATTTACAGGATTTTATGTCTTGCAATTTTTCTTTTAATATCATAATTCATTTTCAGAAAATCTTGGCTCGGTCTAAGTAATCTACTTTTCTGGATAAAGGAAACATTGTTTATTTCTGTATTTCAGGAATTTTTTCCTCAAATTTGTCTGTCCCCTTCGACCAGGGTATTGTCGTCGTTTAGTATCGTTATTAAATAATTAGAGAGTTGTAGTGTATTAGATTTTCCTGTAAATGTTCTGGGAATTGTTTTTGAAATCTCACCAATAAATTGTCATTAATTTTTTCAAGTGTTTTGCGAGTAATTTTAAGATGGGTTGAGGATGTATATTCTCATTACTGTATTAGAACATTACATAGAAATATGCGCATTTGAAATTTGGGTACATTTGAAATTTGAGTATTGTTTTCATTTTTTGGTTTACAATTTGCTTTGGTTAGTGCGTTTTTCCTTCCAGTCCCCACAAGCATATGATCTCTTACTATTTTGTTTAAAATTTGGATTCACATTTCATAGTTGTCAAAAGATTTATGTATACTCTGTTTATCTTTTTAATTCAACTATGTGGCTTTTAATAATGTAAATACGTTTCAAACTTTCTATTTACTATTGATCACTAGTCTTATCCAATGGATTTGTTGTTCTGATAGAGGTTCCGGAACAAAGAGGCATAGGTTTGAGTTCCTACGCATTTTAATATTGACGTAGATGAATATCCTATGAATTTGTTTTAAGAAACCTCCACTAAAATTATTCTTTAAAAATAAAAAGGACTATTACCTTTCATCTCCTTGAAAATCCTCTTGTTAACATTATTTTATTATTAACAAATCATATGGACTTATTCTTATAATACACATGTTCCAAAAAATAGTGAATCTCTCAAAAATACAAGTTGTTCTATATTTGTCTAAGTGCCTGATACATTTTGGACATAGGTACGGGTAAAAAGTATCTGATACGCGGATGCAAGAAAATTTTATTTGGTCCTAGATACGGCTTTGGATATGACAGTACAAAAAAATATAAAAATTAAAAAATATATAAATTCTAGCGGTAGTGCCCATATTTTTATAGCCTCAATTATCTATTGACTTCTTTATTCATAGATACGTTTTGATAGGGATTTGATATATTTGGACAATATGTTATATTATTTGATCTTCATCGACATGTATGGTGATTTGGGCACGTAGCACCAATTTGACTTGATTTGTATGTTGACACATTTTATTTGATGTTGTGGGTACTAACATATTTTCGATGATATTTGGACCCATTTGATATATGTTGGATACTTAGTTTAGTCGCATGTCTTGATTTTATAGAGTATTCGATTTATTGATGAAGACACATGATGGCATGGTGATATGACATTTATATGTATTACAATGGCTAACGTATGAAGAATTGTGTGAGATTGTGCGTATTTCGCATTTACGATTCCATGTTGATGTGTGATATCATAAATTTGCATGTTTAGACTTGATCGTTTATAGAGTAAATGGTATACACTTGTATGATGATACTTGTATACACTTAATCGCTTATAGATAAATTGTATACACTTGTAAATGGTGTGCATTGAGTGTGTAGGTGACAGGTCACATGAGAACATGGGTTTCAGTGTGGCTATGCAAATACTGCAAAAGCAGCCCACGGGGCTAAGTCCTAACCATGTTAACTGTATGAGGCCTTGGTGTATGTTTGTATTATTTGGGCATCATGAGTGACCCTTATTTGTAATGTTGTAGGTCATGTAAAATTAATTATGTTTAGGTTGTTTATTTTGTTAAGTAAACTAGGTTCGGGACTTAATGGTCCCCCTTGCATTAGTTTTGTATTTGGGTAAGTGTGTGTTAATTAGAAAGGATTAAGGTCACATGTTCACCCTTGGGTGGGTCCCACATCCTCTACACTTGTGCTCAAATGTGACAAACCTGAAATTGGGCTATTTATGGCATTTTAAGTGACCCCTTTAAGTTTTAGGAGTTCACTTATCATGAAAATAAGCCCTTGGACCCTACCTATTAGGTAGGGGCAATTAATTTCAAGGCATAGAGGGAGTTTCCTTCTCATTTTGCGTCTCTTTTTTCACCATCCATGTAAGATGGATTGGTATGTGTATTTTGTAAAAAACTGCAAAAACTTGTTTTATTTTCTTTTTGGGCAATTTGGGAGAAGAGTGTTTAAAGTGAATTTATCTTTTCTTCTTTTTATTTTGGGAATATTTGACTTGGAGGGAAGAGAGGGTGACACATGTCACTCCCTCATTAGTGAGGAAGTTTATTGGCTTTTCTTCAAATTCTCCCTCATGGGGAGAACGATAAATTTTTTTATGCTTTGCCTTGGTGCTTGGAGACTTTTTGGAGTTAGAGTTTTCTTGGATAAGGAAGTGGGAAATGCTTAGAGTGTTGGAGAAATTTGGGAAGTAGGATTTTGATCTCATTCTATGTTTTATGTCATGTTAGATCTTAGATTTGTTTCATGTTTTGCATATTGATTTGGGTATGTTTATTTTCATTTTATCCATCCATCATATAGCTTGATAGATTTTGGAGTTTTATGGGGGAAGAGAGAGATATTCTCCCTCTTAAACCTCATGGCTTGATGGGCAAGCCATGTAGGTTCTTTTTACTCCTCTCATATGGTTTGAGGTGGAGAAGTGGTTCATATGGTTTTAACCCCTTCCCCATTGTTGGAGTGGAAACCCAATGGATTTAAAAATATTCCCAAGAAGGATTTATGTGAATGGGTGGAGCAGTAAGAAGGGTTTGTTATCTTGGAGGAATAAGGAGGTTGTGAAGAAATTGTTAATGTACATCCTATTGTTGGACCACACCTTTGGAATGTTTAAGTATCTCATCTTCTCTTCCCCATTTGTGAGGATGAATATGGTTTTCTCCTCCTTTATTTTGTTTGCTAAAAGTTATGTTTTCCTTAGTGCATTGACTTGTCTTGTGTTTTCCTTAGTGCATGGACTTGTCTTGTTTATGTTTCCCTAAATCTTGTGCACATTTGTTGAAGCTAGCTCTCTCTCCCATGGGATTGGGTGATCCTATCATGTCTTCCAACCTTTGGAAAGACATGTAATGATTCATATAGATTGGGTGGTAAAATAAGCTCTTTCTCTTTGTGTTTTCTCTTTGTGTTGATGTATGGAGATGGTTGGAGATTCCTTGACATCATGGTTGCCCCTGTTTTCTCAAATTTTTTGATCACTTCTCTCATTGTAATCTCATGGACATGGCTATATGGGAATTTCTTTGTCTTGTAAAGTTTCCTCTTTGTGAATGGGATCACTTGAAAACTAGTGTCACATTTGTTTTGTAACCTTTCTTCAATCTTGTAAGAAGCTTTGTAATGTGGTTTCTTGAGTAGTTTAAGTATGTTGGAATTATGGAAATTGTGAGCTTAAGTTCCATGGAATTATAAACTTTTATTTTATGGTAGATGTTTTGTAGAATTCTTAAACTTGGTAATGCAATACAAGGAATAGGTTGAGAGTTACTCTTGTTAAAATCTTGTTTTAAGGTTGGAGTTTCTCCTTTGCAAGTAAAAGAATTGATTTATATATATATATATATATACAATGCTATTTTTATATCGTTATTAGTATGGTAAATGTTTAGGAAGAAAATGTGATATTTCAGTAGGGTTCTCCTTCTTGTCAATTTGGTAGCTTTATTGAATGAAAACAAATTATCTATTCTTGTAAATTTTTGGAAATATTATTGAATGGAATGAGATTAGTTTTGTTTCTTTCCCATATAAAACTTAATGATTTGTTCTTATTAGGAAATCAGATTTGAATATGTGTTCTTCCTTGCTAATTTTTAGACATACTGAAGCCTCTTTGCGTAGTTGAAATATTTTCCTACAATCCTTTTTATCACATAAAATAGTAAATCATCTTAATGTAGGTATATTAAAAAAATTATTGAGTTTCATATTTCACAACAATGCCTAAACATAATCTATTGTTCTGCAACTTGAAATAATTTTAACATTATATATATTTATCTTGTGTGTGTGTGTGTGTGTGTGTGTGTGTGTGTGTGTGTGTGTGTGTGTGTGTGTGTATTGTGTGTTCTGTGTGTGTGTCTGTGTGTATATTTGTGTGTATGTACACACATATAGTTATATAGTTATATTATATAATATAACTATGCTATATTCCTACAAAATTACATATTAATTTATAAATTAATATATTTATATTTTATACTATGATATATTAGTATATATTATATATATATATTATATTTTATATGTATATATATATAATATTATATTATAGATACTATAATATAATATATATTAAGAAATATTAAATAAAACAAAAAAGCAATGTTAAAAAAACTTCAACGAATTTTTCATTGTTTAAAATAAAGAAGTTTGATGTGGGGAGGGGTCGAACCCTCCCCAAAAATTTGCGCCAAAACTACACCCACCGCCCACTCCCCTATCCCTACTCCCTTCCCCACACCTCTCCCTCCACGCAACTTCCACCCCACTCACCCCTCACACTCCCCCACAAAACCCTCATCCCATATCCTCTCTACAAACCGTCCTGCATTTCAAAATCTGCAGCCAATATAAAACCTACGTATATTCTCACATTCAGTTTGCAAATAAAATTCGACCTTTTCCTATTTAGTAGGTTTTACACACACACACACACACACACACACATGCAGTAGTTTTGCCTTCCCTTACAAAATAATAACTGTATTTTACATACCCAATAATCTGGAATTTTTGGGTAAGAAAATTTTATAAAAAAAAATATGGTAGAATAATTAGACTTTTCATCAAAAATTCCATGAAACCAAGTATCCATGGCTCTTCAACCTGCACAACAAAAAGAAAAAAAAATGAAATCCAAATGAGAAGAGAAAAAGAAAAGATAAAGTTGAGTTAGGTCATCTTTAGGGCAAGCTGAAGATCTAAGGTCAAGATTTGATTAATCCTAGGGCTCACATTTAACCGTACACACTTTTAAGTCATAGGAATTTAATGAGAATGAAAATAAAATAAAAGGGGGTGTGGGAAAATTAATTAAAAGGGAGAAAAATAATTAAACAAAAAGGGGTGTTGACTACATTTGTGACCCTAACAAACCTATACTAGAAATAAATAATTAAAATTGAGAATTGGATTTGTGATTAACAAATTGGGTAAATTAAATTAATATAAGATAATTTATTAGCGGGAATAGTTAAGCCAATCGTTAGGATTTATTGTTCACTTCAAAAAAAAATGTACCCAAATTTTTAATTACATTTTGGTGGGGTTTTTAGTGTCCTGAGGTGGGGCACTACACCCACCTTTTAAATATGATTTAAGTTATTAACCACATACTATGCACATAAAAGACAAGATAAAAGACAAAATAAGTAGATAACTTATAAGTTATAAGCTAAATAAGTGAATGTTATAAATTTAATAACGTCAAATGTTGTAATTAAAATGTATAAGATAATAGTATTATAAGTATTACAAATGATATAATAGTGAACTTTATAAACATAATACTTTTTATATTATTATTACATTATATACATACAATAATCTTATACATTTTATAAAGCTCTAACATTTATAACGCAAAAACATTATACAACATTATTAATAATATCCAAGTTTAGATAAGATAGTGCATGATAAATATTAAAATGACATCATAAGAATATTAACTATAATACTATCGTAATGCTATAATACTATTATATTATATATAGTAAAAAATATTTTATATATTATTAAGCTATTAGATATAAGTACAAAATGTTAAGCTATTATATATATTACGAAATATTGTATATAATATTAAGCTATTTATCTAACTTTAAAAACATGTAAAAACCAAAAATACGTTTTTGGGGGGATACGATAGTGGGAGTGGGCAGGGTACGAAGGGTATCCCCTAAATATGTCCGGCTACGACAGGAGCCATATCTGCATGGTACTCACTATACCTTGCCCGCCATCGCCGTATCCCCGTACTCGCTCTAGGCATACCATACCCATTTTTGGCCCCCCTTGTTGTATTGGTATCATACATATTTGTTTCCACTTGTTTATATAGTAAAAAATATTATATATATTATTAAGCTATTAGATATAGTACAAAATATTAAGCTATTATATATATTACAAAATTTTGTATATAATATTAAGCTATTTATCTAACTTTAAAAACATGTAAAAAAACCAAAAAAATACGTTTTTGGGGAGATACAATAGTGGGAGTGGGCAGGGTACGAAGGGTATGCCCCGAATACGTCTAGCTATGACACAAGCCATATCTGCATGGTACTCATTGTACCTTGCCCACTCCTACTGCCGTATCCCCCCGTCCCTGCTCTAGGTACATACTGTACCCATTTCTTGCCCCCCTTGTCGTATTGGTATCATACATATTTGTTTCCACTGATTTTTGGTAAGAAGGGTTACCACTCAATCTCTACATTGCTGAACAATATGGGGCACCCACATGCTTATCTCGAAATAATGCTAACTTTTTTTATTTTGAAATTCAAGTACGATGAACAAGGTTATATTAATGGAAACAGGTGGAGAACTACTGCTGATGACTTTCAATATAAATTTGGAAAGTAAAAATATTGGGTTATATTCATAGACAATACATTATTTCCAAAATGATGGGATAGACAATATATAGTTATACACACAACTTTCCCTTGATACTAAATTGTATTGTCAATTCAAAATTATATACAAATAATAGTTGTGTTGGTGTTATCCAAAATAGATCCTAGTGTGTTGCTTGTTGGAAAAGGCCTATTGGCACCCAAAAGGCAATTTATGGCATGCAATGATATAATCTTGCAATGGTATTTCAGTAATGTCTTTCGTTCTCTACTTTATATTATTGTCCCTACAATTTTGTAATACCCACAATGACATTATTTGAAACAATCTATTGCCTTACAATTTTATATTTTCTGCTTACAATCGACTGAACTTACATGTTCTAGAGTAGATGAGATTAGAGATGCAAATCACATGTATAAATTGTTCGCATTCTCTATGCCTCAAATCAACTTAAAATGTCGCACCTTACAGTACTTCACTCGCTTTCGGGGTCACCTATTTTCTTATTTATTAATTCCAAACCATGTACACCAGCATTGAGTATTTTATGACGTTTGCACTTACATAAATCTTTAAGTGTGATCTGATTCCCCGCTCGGGTGGAAAAGCCTAGACAATATTCAGAGATTGGTCAATATTAAGTGTGATCTGATTCCCCGCTCGGGTGGAAAAGCCTAGACATTTATCTTTCCATTCTGAAACCCGTCTTCTTGAGACTTTAGACACTAGGAAATTGTAATGAAATCAACAGATGACGAAATGGCAAAATGGCATGAATGATACTATGGATGCATGCATTGACTCAACATACCTGGTAGTATATTTTTCATCTTGCTTCTTTATTTACGAGAAAAATCCCTTGTAGGAAAAATTGTATTTTGACTTTATTTTTATCATATATGCAAGCACTTGCAAGCATATGATAACTCAATTCCCTATGTGAATTCCTCAATACAAATACATATTGAACTAGACCAAGGAACATGACCCTTTTGTTCCCATTTGCTTCCTTGAATTTATGCAAATAGATTGTTGCATTCATCTCTATATGTGCAATGTTTTTTCTCACTGCTGTTTGGACTTTGCAGAAGCAAGTATTTTTCTTACAGCTGCATGAACACAGACGATACCATAAGAAAAAAATAATATGCTGATTTCTTGGGCTTCCTTGCTGTTTGCAAGAACCAAAGACTATTTCAAATTGTAAATATTTATTCACATTTCTCACTAACACTAATTGCTTATTTGTTTTATCTCTTCCTTCCCATGTCTTCAATTTTAACTTGCGTAAGCAATTCTTATTAACTATATTTTTTATAACTATATAGTGTTGCGTAAGCAATTCTTATTAACTATATTTTTTATTAACTATAGTTTTTATTTTGTGTAAGGAATTCAAAGGGTTACATAGTGTTGCATAAGCAATTCTTATTAACTATATTTTTTATTTTGTTAGGTTACGGATACCTAAATGTTAGGCATGTAGTTGTAAACCATAGGATATGGGATGCTAGGTATCACATCTGTAGTACGGTATGTGAAAAGGTTTATCACTGAATAACAGATCTACAACCCTTTTCTAATCAAAATTTGAGTTTAAATTTGGATGCTCTAAGGAAATGAGGCTATATGGAACACAATGATTGCAGGGAATTTATTCTGTCATTATCCTTCCAGCTCAATATGGCACAAGCCAGCTCAAGGATATATATTAAACAATTAAAAAAAAATTATTTGGCGTGGCCACAAGTCGTCATTTTCTTATGGCTCGGATTTGCACGTCTTGAAATGGATCGAGCTAGTTATTTTTCCTTTTGCCTTCGGGCTATGCATGGTTTTGTTGAGGACATGTAGGTAAAATGTAGAACCCTACACTTAGCACTTGAACTGTTTGGTTGACTCGTGCTTCCAGGCATGGTTCTTCTCTCCTATCTTTCATAATTCTCTCCTTATCTTTCATAATTCTTGTCATTTATTTTTTCATTTGCAATAAGATAAAATTTTAAACCGTAGGAATTATCATAGATCTGATTGTTTAAATAATTGTGTTTTTAAAACAATAAGATGTTATAACGTAACTTACAGGATCTAATATTCCTTGGTAAATAATGGACTTAAACCCTCACTTTGTGATGATCTAGAAAATTTCCCAACCAAAACAGATTACTTCAGTACCCATTTTTATTGACAAGTTGAAGTTGAGCCCCTGTAAATATGTTGACCGCTCCCTTGTTAAAACAGATAAATAACAATTTTCAGAGACTTTCATAATAACCTTTGTAATTCTAGAAAGGAGATGTTAAGTTTCCTACGTGTACCTTTTCATGTGAGAAGTCACTTTAATCCTTGAATCGACCTCGAATGATTGTATGTGATATTTTTGATGCCCTTCTAGGAGCCCCCTTACACCGTTTTGAAGCGGTAGGAAGCTGCTAAATTTGAAAAGTTGGATTTCGTATCGGCCCATCGTTTGAATCCTGCACAACGAAATGCATATCCACCTTTGCAAACCTCTAGTGTTTTTATTAGACAATTGCTTTGAATCTTCAGTTTGGGGAAAATAACTCTTCTTAATAGTTTGGGAAAGGCATTTTAGAGGCCTTCAGTCGTAGTTTGACTAGGTCAAAACTAGACCAATTACACTCGGTGGCTCTAGAAACTCTATTGCCATTTGAAAATCATTTGCTAGTTCTCAGTCTCATCGACTATGGTGAATTATCCATATACAGGGGAACTTGTAGGAAGTTTCTCGTTGCACGTTCATCCATCGAATGTCAGTTTTGGACGTGGTTTTCTTATCCCTTTAGCTAACTTTTGATCATTTGTGCTATGTAATGCCCCGTTCAACATTATTCCAGTTCTCATTCCGGTGACCCTATTACTAAGCTTTGAACATTTGTGTGATTTTCCATTCATAGTTAGTTGGCTTAGACCTTGTTATAGAGAAGTTTTAGCATCCTTCCTCTTCGTCTTTCCTTCTTGTGTCACTGTCGATGCTTCTAATTGCGAGCCTTCGTCGCTTCCTTTAGGATTATCCTATTAAAGGCCAATCATGTTCTCATTTTGTTGAGCTTTCTTGTCAGACATTATTTATATGATTAATAATTATTTTAAGTTGTAAAAATAATAATAATAATAATAATATTTTAAATATTGATTAATGATTATTGCATTTTAGTGTGGATTTTTGTGAATACTATTATTAATTACCTCTAAGATATTTTATTTTATTATTGATCACTCGTTGACTCGAGCCTAGATTCACGCAAAAGAGGAGGAACTTGTTTGTTGGTGGCACCATTGTTTAGGAAGTGGTGTTCATGTTTATTGTTTAACATTTTCTCCTTGGCCGACTAGGCGTCCTTGCATGCTTTGTATTTATAGCAATTTATTGGTAAAACATTTTTTTTGTGGAGGCATCCACCCACCCCCACCATTTTTCTTCCCTGTCAGCCGCATACTTTAGTTTTATTTAAGATCTAGTCATTAGTGGAAATGTGTTGGAGGATGGGTACCTACCATTCCATTAATATTTTGTAAGGAAAAACATGTTGCTCATTGTTATTGGTCTTAATGCCAAATGGGAGGTTGGCCGCTTATTTTTCCAAGTTGTCTATCAATCAAGTCTTGCTGTTTGTCTTTAATGACCTACACTACCTTTATTGTTTTATTCATGCCATGTTTTTAGCTCATGTTTAGAGGGAATAAAATGCCAAATCTAGAAGTCTGGTTGATGTTTTGTAACTTTTTCTTTATTGAAATCATGCACTGGATTTTATGGTGGTTCAAAACACATTGCCTGGCCATGTGAGTGTGGTGGATGGAGTTCTGGTTGTATAAAATCCATTGATTTTTGCAAGAAAATGTTTTTTTGGTGCAAGTATTCCATTTATTTTTCTTCATGCTTCCTGTTGCGTCAAAACAAGAGACATAGAACAACCATAGGTGTCCTACATGCTAAAACAAGGAGATGCACTAGGGGTTGTTGTTCGAAAGGCCTATCATAATTTTTTGCAGTTCAAGAAGATCTTATCAGACATGATAAGCACCACCCATTTTGATATTTTTCTTTCTTTAATAATATCATGAAATGAATCCCCTTTCCCTGGAATGGATTTTCAAGTTGGATTTTGTGGTTGTTCAGTCATTTTTGTTTACCTTGTTGATTATTCCTTGATTTTTATTTGATTATGTGATTCTGGGTTGAGTAATTTTTATTATAATGGAAAACCAAATTGCTTGTAAATCTACATGGTGTGAATGTTTTTGTTTTCCTAACTTTTACACATTTTTAATAACGACGGGATTCATTCTAAGGTTATTACCTGCAATAATGTTTTTAGTTTAAATCACTTATGATCACTGATCAAAGAGAATGGTTACAGATATATTCTGTGAGACCCTGCTTTTGGTTGCACATCTTTTTCTTTGACTAGCTAAGAGAAATATTTTCAACCAGTTATGAGCCCTTGTGAATTGATTTGATGTGGAAGGATACGGATTAGAAAAAAGGGGGATTATTAGACTTTCAAACTGTTTGGTTGTATGATAATTTTAATAAAATATAAGAGAAACATTCCTTAATTGTGGTTGTTAATAGTGTGGTAAAATTTTGAATTTCATTTACTTGCGAGGGATACTTATATACAATATTAAGTTTCCTCTATTGTGGTTGTTAATAGTGTGGTAAAATTTTGAATTTAATGTACTTGTGAGGGATACTTATATACAGTATTAAGTTTCTTCTATCGTGGTTGTTGACTGTGTGATTCAGACTTTGAATTCCTTGTGCTTGTGAGATACACATACCTATATATATAATTTTTGTGCCGAAACCCATGGGTAGGACTACAACATTTACTTATTATCATGAGGAATGGGTGAGTTTTGTTGTTGAACGAATGCAGCTGGGAACTTCGAGTTATACTAATATATATAGAGCATGTATCCTTGTAGAGAAGGTACCTAGAAAACTAGGGTGTCTACCTATATACACATATGAATATATCCTTTAATTGAATTCCATGTGATGGATTCAGATATTCTAAGTATCACATTAACTTCCATTGTGGATTCTAGGGTCAAAACCCTTAGGGATATAGTTAAGGGAATGTTTTATTATTGTTTTTTAAATCATAAAAGGGCTTGTATTAATTCCTTTTTTGAAAAATCGAGATAATAGTGGTGGCAATGGTGCTCTATGTAGTTAAATTGATAATGAATCCTTTGATTCATGCCTAGGTAACCGGTGTGTTCTACTTTGAGATCTTGGCTATTGAATTTCGATCTAGAAGACTCTGTCTTTAAGAAAATTTCTATTGAATTTGTTCAGTCGGTTGAAAGGATGCTTGACCTTTTGGGTTATCCTTGATCAGTACTCGGAAGAATTATCTAAAAAGGAATTGGGAAATTTTTTAGCCTTGCGTACTCTTACCCAAGGTCTTGTTTGTTATCATGCTTGATTCAGTTGTTAGTTCTGCTAAATTAGACTATTGTAAGAATAGTATCTTAGGTTGGCCCATAGTATCAACTATAAAATGGATATGTCCTTTGATTTGTATAAGTTGAACTTTCTTTTCCTTTGGGATTGATAGATTACTTAAGCGGTTACTATTAAATCTGTGTTTTAGAGATAGGGCACAATATTCTTTTGGAGTTTCTATTAATTTCTTCTATGCCTTTATGATGTCAAAGAAAGTTTTGTGGTTGTTAGTTAAACTGTAGTTGGGATGTATTTGATTCATATGGAACCACACTGACTTATATTAGTACCATTTTTGAGTTCGTGTTAAACCTAGTGTAACTATATTGAAGACCAACTTGATAAGACAATACAATTGGATTTAATTTAATCATTTGGTTAACTGAATATTGGTTATTCTTATCTTATATGATGGATGTTGTGCATGGCATAGTGATTTGATCCGTTGTTATTCAAATTTCCTTGTAATAACTTACTCTATATGTTAATTTACAAGAAATAAAGTATCAAAATGTTTTGAAGTTGTTTTGAAGGTGGTAAATAGTGGTTAGGTAAATGGTGTTAGATTTCTAACTAAAAATCTTATAGATCATATGAATTATTTAAGGAAATTTTTATTGATGGTTTGAGTATTAGATTTCAATCATATAATCTATATGATTACATGATTGAAATCCCAATACACGCAACACTTTGTTTCAGACTTATAAGGCCATTGACCCCTACTTGAATGATTGTTATACTTTTGTTGTTTTAGAGGCAATGTTTGTAATGAGTTCTTATGACTTCTTTCTTAATTTTAAATGATATAATTTCTTGCATGCCTTTAAGAGGTTGTTAGTGGTTTAGAGCTTAGCACCATTTCATTAAATAGAAGGTTCCTTCTATGATATTGTTAAATTGTAGCATATTGTTGTTATGTGTAGTTCGTATCATGCTCAGTTCTCACGAACTGACTTGGGCTAATAAATGTGCAGATGGATTTTGCGAGTAGAAAAAGGAAATACTTGTAGAAGTTGCTTCGGTTTTCTGAAATTGTGGAGTAAGGTTGTCATAACCAGCTGTATCAAATCTTGTAAAATATTTTGTCAATGTTATAGATGGATCTTTTCTTCGTTATGAGTAGTTATGGTATTATAACAAATTTGAAAGATAGCTTAGCTTGTTTGGACTTGTATTGCCTATCTGCTAATTTTCAAGTCATGTACTTTTGAATCTCTTTATCATCCTTGGTTGTGTATCTTTTGATAGGGTACTATGTATCCTTGACTAGTTCTTAAATGCAATGGGTAACTTTTCTTTGAGTTATAATTTGGTGCAGTAACCCTTCTATGTCATGGTAATAATGCAATTCTAAGCATAATAAAATGGTTTTGTAATCCTTATAAAATTTATTTTAAAAAAATAAAGTTCAAGAAAAATAGATAAATAAATAATGAAGTTGTGATCTTCTTAATGAAATCAAGAGTCTTTAAGTGGAAAAGGAGGTATCTATCTACTTGTGTAAAAAGGTTATACCCTTACTACCCTTAAGCTACTAATAAACTTTAGCATTATTGTTATGAGACGTTAAATGATCTTAAAATGTAATCAGTGTTTAGCTTTTGGGAGTATAATTAGGTCTTAGTAAGTAGGGGTGATTAATCCAGAAACCATTTTACCTAACTCATTTTTTTAAAACCGAAATTGTATCCTTTTGTCAAACTTAATCAAGAAAATCCTAAATGAATTTTTTAACCATTCCTGATAAATTTATCAAGTCTCAATAAGATACTAGTTAAATAACCAAAGAGATCTTGATGATGATTTCAATTTAACCTCGTTCCCCTAACCCTTCTCAAGCTTCATTGTAATTTTTCTTAAGTAATATTAAACCTTTTGATCCTTGCACAAAGGAGATTATTGTCCCGAACCTGAATGATACTTTCCCTCAATTGGAGCTTGTGCTCGTCATCTTGTGCAATGAAGGTATGAAACAAGTTTCGGTTCCTTTAGTTTGGATAAATAAGCTTGTGTGAAATGGAAAACCTCCTTATTAATCAAACGAATTAAGTAAGTTGTCGACATTTTAGAGATTACCCTATTTTAGGAAATTTTATCTTAAGCTAATTAATCATTAATATAAAGGGAAGAAATCTATCTCAATAAGAATAATTGTGTTAATCATATCACGAATCTTCTATAACATAAGTTAAGAGTTAAACGACGTTTTAGGAAAAAAACCTT
>CM031234.1:744918853-745045650 GCA_018340775.1 Taxus wallichiana var. yunnanensis
AAATATCTTCCAACTAAATTTTTGATCATCCTCTCCCCGTAAATGCATCCCGTCATTGCCAGGAATATCCTAATAAATTCTAAGATTCCTTGGTAAGCTAAAGAAATTTATTATGCCAAGCCAAATAGATAGGCATCATCAACATCCAAATGGAGAAATTTTGAAGAAGAATTACTTACATCATAGTATGGCCATACATCTTTTAGCACTGGAAGTTTCCTACGAATTCTAGGACAACATCTCTTCCTTCAGAAGGTGCGCATGCAACATTACACAATGACGGGACAACATCCATATCTAGATTGTGGTACGAGCGCAATGCAAGGACCTTCACTCACCGAAATAAAAGACTCATCCAACTCATCTGATGATGATAATGGTCCCCATGTATCTTTTAGTCCCTAGATGGAATCTCTTTTTGCTAGTTGTCAAGCATGTTGACAATACTCTTGTCGGTCATAAAGGCAAGCGATTGCCTGTTGTCATAGCATTGTGGGCCCATTATTAGGTGTGTAATGTCTTTTTGGAATCTTTTTGGTTACCTAGGTGTTCAGTTTCTCGTTATCGGTTTCTCGGTGAAAAGTTATCTTCATCCTATATAAAGAGGGTTTGAGGATTTCATACAACACATCGGAGAAACAAGATAACATTGGGGGGAACTTCTAGAGTCTAGAGGTCTAAGTCTTTTGAGTCTGTAAGAACTTTGGCTTAAGGGTAAATCAGAAGTATAAGCTTCTGCGCACCTTCTTAAGTCTTGGTTTAAGTATATAATCTTTTAAGTTTATATGATTTTCTTTGTCTAGTTGATTTATGTTTGTTTGTGTGGTTTTGAAGCGCTAAATGGTCGTTTATTAAAATGATGCTTAAGGATTTTAGGTTCCAATAAAAATTTAGTATAATGGTTAATGTTCCCTTTAAATATGTCTCTATTATGGTGGAAGCAAATGGGAACTTAACCTTTGGTACTTCAAATATCCATTAGACAAGGGTGCCCACTTTTCCCTCTAATGTTTGTGAGAGTAGTTCATGTTGTACACTATCTACTAAGAGATGCTTATTTAGGACCTCATGTTAAAGGGATCACTCTCCATAATAATGAAAAATTGGTTGATGTGTTATTTGTTAATAAAACAACACTTTTTCTTTCCCTAGAAGAGGATAATATTCAACATGTTTTTTCTAGGATAGATATATATTGCTCGGCAATTGGTTAAAATTTTCCCTCAAAAATATTTTGTGATTGGGTGGGAAGAATCTCCTCTTGATTAGATCAACACTTTAGGATTGATTTGGAATGGTCCTACACACTTGCTCAAATATATTGGGATTCCATTTGCACTCGCGCCCTCCTTCAAAGAAACATGGGAATGAATCTTTGTAAAGATTAATAAGATGATATTTAAATGGTAAGGGAACTATATGTATCTTCTTGAAAGAATACAAGTCTGTCAGATTATCTTATCTTCCTTTAGTATTTAGTATTCTTCTTGTTGGATGTTTAATAATTACTAGTTCAATAAACTTCACATAATGATAAGGGAATTTCTCTAAGCTGATGATATGGAAACAAAATTAGGCATGTTGTGGAGTAAGATTTTTTTTGTAATCATATGGTGTTCGATGGACTGGTGCTAAATAATCTAAAAGTATATGGTATTGCTCTTGCAGTCAAGTGGATTGTTAGGTCCGTAATAATGCAAATGAGGTCAAGGAACCCAACTACGACTGGTCCTCAAAGTTACACAGGAAACAATACGAGATATATAACAAAACATAGGATAATTAATTTATTATTGATCCACAAAATAACACCTTACAAATACCGATCACAAAGGATACAGCCTCAGCAATAACCTAATATATCAATACAATCACAATCGAGAAGTTTCACATAGAGAATTTACGTGTATAATCCATATTTTCTAAAATCTATCTCTTATCATCGACTCTACTACTTTACTTTGAGTTTCATGGGTTTTTTAATCTAGGTATGCAAGGCTTTCAAAGTAATCCTCAAGATTAGCTACACGCTACCCATTAAGACTCATAAAGCTATGGAATGTTACAAAAAGTCCCAACATACCCATACAAAGTGAGTCTTCACAAGTTCAGATTTCCACGTGCCATACAATCCTATCAACTGATTTTTGTGATGTTGATAGAACATCAAAGATTCCGTAAACCTCTACGGTGTTGAAATACCATCACATTGTTGGCAAACCTCTGCAACATTGGTAAACCCTCCCGACATGACTAGGACCTCCAACAAAATGCATAAAACACAAAATCTACTCAGTTTTGTTTGATACAAGATTGTTTACATAGACTCGGGTTCTCCTACATCATATACACTGAATAAATTTGAAAATATGATCCCCAGCTCATGTTTTCTTTTCCTCAAGAATTTCATTCCTAGTAGCTTCCATCAATTTGGTAAAAGTTGCATCTTCTACCTCTTTTTTTTCTACTTTACTAAATATTAACGATATTCCTTGTGTGTTGTCTTGATCTTGGTTTCAATCATCCTTTCAATTTTTGGCATACCTTCTCCAACATTTGATGTCTCCAATCAAGTTATTCAACTTATACATCATTTTCCCTTTGTGATATGGATACAAGTGTACTACATTGAACATGTTTGAGATATCCATGTCATCTAGCAATTCAATCTCATATGCATTTGTTGCAAACCTGGTCAATACTACAACTTGTTATATGTACCTCTAGGGAATCTTTTCTTCCGTAAATGATCCAAAACAAAGTCTCCAACTTAAAATTAAACTTCCTCCTCTTTACATTTATGTATTATTTATATGTGTTTATTTCCTCCAACTTTACGCGCACTTGGTGCACATTCTTCGTTGTTTTGAAAAATTTTAGCCTTTTTTTTTCCTTCCTACGTCATCATTGGCATTCCACAACTCAACCACTCTTTGAGAGCTACTGCCATATATACTATGTAAAATGATGGTTCTTGTCATGCCCACATTTTACACAACCAAATACAACAGTAAAAATACCAGATATTTTTTTGTTTCAAACACATGATACAACTATACGACACCACTTAGGTTCACAAGAAAACACATGGGCTTACTCCAAAAAAACTCCACATCACAAATGACGCTTATACAACATGGACCCACGCACACAATAGGATAACACAAGATGCAAATCAATGCCACACTTCTATAAACGAACTAGTTCGTTCTGAACGACCCAACAAAAAAATGAACATCACGGATAGGTACTTTCCACAACACCACATTTTCATGGATACATATTTATCATAGTCATATTCCATTATTTAACCTATAAGGTTTGAAAAGCACTTAACATGGGAACACACATTACCCTTTTATTTTCTAGACTACATTTCCTCACTTTTGTTTATGACTTAACTTGTAAGGGTTCCATTAGAATTAGTTTGTTTTTCTTACTGCCAATAAATTATATAATTTGATTGTTAATTAGAATTATCTTAACATTTACACATCATAAGTTTTGATTCTCAAATGAGAAACTATGTTTACTCAATCACTTGTTCTCACATGGATCAATTCACATCCACTTTCACATCATAAGAAAGATTTATTAAGTTATGAGAAATATCCATGGTACTTAAAATTCTTAGACCGACATCACAAGGGTACATTCTCAATAACAAGGGAAGCTGCAAATTTCATTTACAATTAACAAACTTAATAGTGCGTTAATGCATAACCTAATTGCCCTTGTTATCCTAACCACTTTTCATCATATTGCCCTTCTTATGTTGTTTAATCTCTAGAACAACCATAAGATTTCAAGCTAGACATGTCATCATGTATGCCACAAAAGTGACATTATACCTTGCACCAAAGCATCTTACACACTTTCATACCCATGTGAATGCTCTCAACTAGGTTCATGGGGAGGAACATGCAAACACATACGGTGCCTCTAAGTCTCTAGGACTATGAAAGATGTTTGGAGCCAAACATAACTCAAGGTTTACCAGAGAGGATCATTCCATTCAACAAAGGTTAATATTTCAAACTATATGTTTGTTTGTCGCTTTCCGCCCAAAAGAAAACACACAAACATAAGTTGTTATTTTTCTTTGAAGACTAAGTGATTTCCTAGGTCAATGCATCACTAGCAAATAGGTAAAAACATGCCATTTTAAATTATTACCAACAATTTTACTTACACAATCATATCCAGAATTACAATGGCACTAAAAATTTTAAATGACAAGGTTCCAATTTCATCCTCCTATACTGATTTAGACACTAAAAGAAAGGATTATTTTACATCATTTTCCAAAGCAACATGATACAATCAACTTCATTTACTTAACAAATATACACAAATACGACTAAGTGTAAAATTCATCAAACAAGCAAAAGTACAACCATGTATGTGGTGTCCCCAGATTTCACCCTGAAATTTGAGACTACCCCATATTAAAAAAATTTCATTCTTTTAAAATAACATGTTGTTTTGTGTTTTTATTGCCAGAAGATGCTTGTATTGCATCAAGATATTCCCAGTGAATCATAGGAGCCAATTTTGACAAATACTCAGATGCTGAAAATCATTTTATCCCTTCACAAGTTTTTGTCTCATAGGAAATTTTATTTAATTATTTAAAGCCCCGTTTGGAGTAAATTGTGCTCCGATTTAGCCCTGTTGAAGTTTTGCATGTCAATATTCACATATACCAGTAGGGTTTTCACCAAGAATGGATCCTGGGCTTTGTCTGTGACTTCTGGAAATGTTTTTCATTTTTATTATTTTTTGTGTGTTTTTCTCTGTGAAATTCCCCTAGGTCAATTCCTTCACAAGATCTGAGTCTTTTTCTAGCCGGAATATCCGGAGATCATCTACGACCGCCATGCCAGAAGGAATCAGCTTCAGGAAGTCAACTTCTCTTTAAAAAGACGAAGTCGTGCACAAAAAGCCTCTCCTAGGCAAGTCGCATTTTTTGGAATAAATGGATTTTATGAAAATAAGAAAAATATTTCCATCAATGCATAGAGCTCGAGAAGATATGCACTTTTAGAGAAAACGACACCTAAAACGGAGCTACGGAATGAAAGTTACAGCACATGCAAGTTTTTGCTGCTACATCTTCCTGGACCCTTTCCAAAAATGGCAAATTTTATTCCATGCTTGTGTTTTCTTCACCAAAAATCCAAAAAAGGAAAGAAATGTTGTTTTTATGCCAGTCGCAATTTTCAAGGCTGCCTTCCGCGTCCAATTTCCACGCTGCCCTAAGTGACGAATTCTCATGCAATTTTAAAAGCAGAAGTCACAATGCAAGTCACACTTTTGGAAAAGAGCTATCTTTCATGCAAGTCGCACTTTTTGAAGAAAGACTTTAAGTTGTCAGTGGGAATTTTGGTAGTGATAGGCAGGCGGGAATTTCTTAACCGCTCTGACAGGTAATTTTTCCCATGAAGTCAAAGTCACTTAAGCTGCAATGGGAATATTAGAGGTGGCAGCAGGTGAGAATTTCTTACCTTCCTTGCAGGGTAAAAATTTCCATTATAAAATAAAAATCACTTAAAGCACCGGTAGGAATTTCTTACCGCCTTTTGATGGGTAAAAATTCTCATTATGAAAGTCAAATCACTTAAGTGGAAGAAAGGATTTTTACACTGCTGCGGTGCAAGGGGTGAAAATTCTCGAAGTTGACTTCTTATTTTTAGAATTCACCCTTGCCAAAAAGTGTGACCCACCTTGGGTGAATAACAATGCATTTAATAATATTTATTAATGTTTATTCACCCAATTTTGGCGCCATAAATAGAAGGAAAGTCAATGCATGAAGACAAGCCAAAGAGAATTGAAGGTAGCATGCTAAAAATAAATTAAATTAATTTATTTAATGGCAGCCATGAGCATGCAAATTTGGGCGCCCAAGTTGGAGGAATAAACATGTTTGTTTATTAATTAATTATCAGGAATAGGAGAGGCAATTATTAATTATAGAATGTTGAAGGTTATATAAGCATGGGCTGCCATAAGTGAAGGTGTAATTAATTATTTTTGCAAAGGATTGCAGCCCAGACAGTTTTGGTGCCCAAGGAAGGAGGATTTTTGCATTGAAGTTTATTTTCCACTCGTTGGGAAGCTTAAAAGTTTGGCGCCTAGGGTTGGAGGAGCTTGATTTAAACCTTGTTAATTATCTCGCATGTTGGTATGAGTGTCCGGTGAAGTTAAAAATATTTATGCTTGCTTTGCATGCAAGCAAAACCTCAAATTTGAGGGTAGCGGGCTTTATATGCAGATTTTTGTAATAAAAATCAAGTGTTCATGCTCTGGAATCCATCTTTGTCTCGAATTAATTACAGGTGTTCATATAAGAGAAAGGGAGCTTAAATCAATGTTAGATACATTGAATATATCTTCCGAATCTGAAGAAATCCCCAGATCTACATCAATTGTAAAGAATTCCGGCTGAATAAAAAGAAAAAGAGTTGTTCAGACAAAGATTGCTCTAGCCATGGCAAAGTGGGATGAAAGGGAAGGCTCTGTGAAATCATGCATAGCTTCCAGATTTGTTGAAGTCAATGATACAAACACGGGCCATGCACCTATCACCGATTTAATTGTCAAATCTGCACAAATCAATCCAATTGCAAAGGTTTCGAAAAAAATTCATCCTCTTGTTTCTAATGCAGCCCGTGTAGAAGTCAGTGCATGGAAAATTCCTTCCAGGATCTTGTGCATGTGCTCCCAATCTTCTAGTTAAAGCTTTCATTGAATTTACTTGTATTTTCCTTTACTCATAGTGTTTTCCAGAATTTTTAATTGCTCATATGCAATTAAAAATAAAAATGATGAGTTATTTATGGCAAACATTGCATTGATGCATGTACTAGAGAAGAACTGCAAAAGCTTCAAGGATAAGAGGAAGATGTTGGCTAGATTTTCTGCGCATAGCATAAAACCTAGGTAGTCATGAGATAAATCTCCCTTATTTACTAGTGAGGCTCTCGTGTCAGATTTGTTAATTAAAATATGCTAGTATCTATATGGGGTTTTACTTTAACTATTCAGCTCATGAACCATAGTTGTATAGTTCTACAACAAGTAAACATCTGTTTAAGAAAGGAAATATTTATAGAGGAAGAAACGATTGTAAAACACAAAGGAAGAAATGGGGAAGATGTGCATCCCAATCAATAGATAACAGAGTTGATTGCATGCACATAGAAGAAACCAATAGATATCAACACAGAATTATAAGCAAAGGCAACTCTAGATCTAGATCTAAAATAACACAAAGTTTATTCAAAGATCTAAGATAGAAATCTAGAAACAAAATACACCATGACACAAAGTTCTCTCTGGAAATTTGATCCTGTATATTCCTTTTCTTCAAGTGGCTCTCGGGGTTTTAGCACAAAGTTTGGAACACAAGAATGCTTGCTTACAAATTCGATCCTTAACCCAAAGGTTCTTCTTCTACTTATAGAATGTAGAAGGAAAGTACAAATGGGAAACTTAATCTGAACTAAAATATAAACAAGAACTAAAGATGACATCGGCAATCATCCTCTACTAACTCCTCCTTAAATGACACATCTATCACTTAACTAATAGAATTGTTCCACATAACTTAAAGTAATGGTTTCAAAACCAATAACTTCAAAGTTTTACAATTTCATCGGGAACGTGGAAAATAGAAGAAGAAGTCAAGCCAGCTGTAACATTTATATCTTCTTTTTGTTTTGATACTGAATATACTTGTCGAACATGTAATTCAACATCTTCCCATCTGTCTTAGCCACAACTTCATTTTTTCTGTCTGAACTGCAACAATCCTTCGTTCAACACCTTGATACATGCTTCCACATCCTCCAAGCTCGGCCGAACCTCGCAATATCCAACTGCAGTGCCACCAGTCTGCTAGATGGAATTCATCGTGAAAGGCTTAGTAGCTCCATCAATTCTCCCTTGTACCATCAGAAGAGACCCTTCCAAGGAATTAGGCACTCTGCTAGGAATGATCCATACGTATGAAGTAACATTTCCGACCACTTCCTCCTGAGTGAAAGAAATGATATTGTCTGGTAAAGATGATGCCATACTCTCAAGTGCCTGCATCCTCTTCAACATAATTCTGCAGATCTCCAAACGGAAAGATACTGCAAACTCCAGTTGCTTCCCCTTCTCAACTGATCCATCCGGTACAATCTATTCCGCAACCAACACTTCTCTCGGTAACTTATTGATTTCGGCCAAAGTACTCAGGTTACTCTCAACAACTGTGTTCATATCTACTACGCTTGTCTCAGTTGTTGCTTTTCAGCTTGATTCTCTACATCTTTTATAACCTTTTAAAGTGGTGGCACCTTTCTAAGTTGTATAGAAGTTTGACGAATAATCAGATTCTTCCATTCGTCAATAACTTTCACCTAATTACTTGCATCTTCCATCTCCTACATCAAATGATCACTCACTGCTCAAGCTGCGTTGAAATGGTGAGTAGAAGATTTAGCAACCTTGGCAATTATCTCACACAACCGAGATACCGCTTCAAATTCAACTTTCTATCTTTTCTCTATCAAGCCTAAGGAATAGAGCATCTATCAATGTCTTGTGTATCCTGCTTTAATCCTCTGTAGTGGCTTGACCGATAGGTACTTTAGTTACTGTTATGTCTTCTGCAGTGAGCTCATCCTCTTTCTTCCCTTTCCCGCCGGTACTAACATCTCAATAAACTTCTGCCCTGACTCCTCGATGATCAACCTTGAAGTTATCTTAGCAACTTTAGGTTTTCTGTCTTTTCCGCCTAGACTCTAGAGCAGCTACAAGTCATGTTCCTCCAAGTTCATTTCCACTCTAGCCTCTGGAACCAACTACAAAGTCAACCATTATGAGAAATTACTTCTTGGAGAATGAGAAGTTATTGAGTGTACTACTATCTCCCGCTCTGATTCCTCTCCATCAGAAACTGCTACAGTGTTATAGTTGCCATCTTCGAATAATCCAAGGACAAAGTTCTTTCGAACTCGCCATCTCAAAGCTTCAACGTTTCTTCAGGAACAGGCACTGAATGGAGTGGCTGAGGAGAGAAGATGAATGTTGCGGATTCAATGGAGGCATGGAAGTGTCCTACTGAGGTGCAACAATCGGTGAAGCACTGGATGTTGGAGAAGCCGGAACTAACGTCATGGCCGTGGAAGTGATCTTCTCCTTTGAAGGAGACCTTCTATGTACTTTCATCTTCTCGGGCTTTTTTGCTTTCTCCTCTATGCTTCCTCTTGAGGGAATCTCTTGCACCGAAGTTTCCCAGTGACTTGATTCATCAATGCTTCATCAAGGCAGTATCCCTTCGTCAACAACCAATTTGAAGTATTCACCAGAATGGCGGCAGACCTTTCCTCAATCGTATGGTAGCCCCCTACGTTCTCTGAAGTACGGCTCTATCTCCTCCCATTTGATGGTATGTGTCAAATAACACAGTCCCATCATCTTTAAGATCTGCAGGTATCCATGCTAATCCAAAGTCGAATGCTTTTCGTGTTGATAGCCTGTTGAAATCCTTCTTTCTAACCTCGTACTCACTTTTGCACTTCATCCAGAAATCCTCTAATGAAGGCACATGTGCGTACTCCTGGGAGATCGTCTTCCTGGCTACTCCAAATGGATCAAAGTTTAGCCATGCCGGGAAGAACTCTTGCTCGTACTCTAGAGAACATCTCCGCCTCCATTCCTCGAGCTCTATGACCTCCATTCCTCGAGCTCTATAATGTTCCCTATAATGACCCACAGTGATTGGGAAGAAACCTGTAGACTTGTGTCATTTCGACTGAAGGTCATGCATCTCCACAAGTTGTCTGCTTAGCTCCATGGTGATCAATCTATCATTTGGATATCTGGGCAAATTAAGCTTAACCGGTTCTCTAGAAAATCCAATGACCCTGAGGTATGTGAAATCCGCAAATTGAATGAATAGACTGCCAATTCTGGATACAGCTTCCCATGCTTCCTTACTTACCCTGTTGGCCTTTAGGTCCCTGTCTAGCATGTAAATGAATTCATAGAAGAATCCATCATTGACCACTTTGAAATCTTTCTTGCATGCAGGTACAGTAAGTTGTGGGTAGCACTTGAAAATAGGGTCCTTGGAAAGAACACCACATTTATCCAGCTTGGAGAAGATGCCTTGTGAAGCTGCTGCATATACCAAATAAGAAGTCATTTTGAAGATGAAAGTACGCTTCACATTCTAAAGTTGCTCACCAATGTTTTCGCTAATGATTTCGACCAATTGATTATTGAATTAGCCTTGTTGATTTCAATGGTCTGATGAAAACATACTTTGATGTACGGAAAATGTGAGTGTTTACTTCGCCATTTATCCTGCATAACAATTTGGCAATATCATCTACCTCCTGTACCAAATTGGACCGCGGAAGAGTTCTTGGGAACTTGGAAGGAGATCTGGGCTTCTTCATGTATCTGTTGTTCATTATGTTCATGCACTCAACTCTATGCTTCTCCCACCTGCTGTCGACATCTTGTATGCTAATAGAAGTCACCACCTTTCGATGTCGGAATCTTCAAACAATAATTGATGAACTGTGCGTCCAACCGAATTATTGTTTTCCCCATAGCATCTCGGACTGATCTGGATGATGGATGGTAAGACCTAGCACACTCCATAATGAACTCTGGCAACTGGGTTGTGTATGGAAATGCTGCAGCTCGAATAATTCCACTGCTTTTAACTGCACGCATGAGGGAAGTCTTTCCTGCTCTGGATCTATCAATCAATTCGGAAAGAGGTTCGGACCTAGATTTGTCTCCAATGTCTGTGAATTTGGAAGTGATGCATGATTCCGTTGTGCTCTCTTTTTCATCCCTCTTTGCCATGGTTGTGTCTATCTTTGTCTGAACAATTCTTTTTCTCCTTATCTTGTAGAATTCTTCAAAACTGGTGCAGATCTGGATAATTCTTCAGATTCGGAGGATATATTCAATGTATTGGACATTGATTTAAGCTCCCTTTCTTTTATAAAGCACCTATAATGAATTCTGAATTAATTTAGATAAAGATGGCAACCAAACTATGAACAGTGGATTTTAATCATAAAAATCTGCATAATTCAAACTGTTGCCCCAAATTTGATGTTCTATTTACATATAAAGCAAACATGAATTTTACCAACTTCACCTGAGCACCTGTATCACTTATGCAAACAATTATCCAGACACAAATCAACCTCCTTCAACTTGTGCGCCAAAATTGGAAGCTTTTAGCATTAATTTCACCTTCTTTTGAGTAAAAATCCTCTTCAAATGGGGCGCACTTTTCCTCTGGGCTGCACTTCTCTACTTGTGAATTAATTAATTCATCCTTATGGCAGCCCCTGCTTATATAATCCTCATGATTCTATAATTAATTAATGTCTTTCCTATTCCTGGCAATTAATTAATTAATTAATAAGCTTTACTCTTCAAATGGGGCGCCTATTTTGTGCATGCTCATGGCTGCCATTAAATAAATTAAATTTATTTAATTTTAGACTTCTGCTTCCAGTTAACTCAAGCCTCATAGTATGCTTTGACCTTAGCCACTGAAAATAGAAATTAATTTAATCATTTAATACTTTAAAAAGTATTATTTCTCTCCCAAATGGGGCGCACTTTTTGACATAAAGGGGCTGCATTAAATAAATATTATTTATTTAATTTTAGAACAGTCTATTTCCAACTTCCTTTTGTCCATTTACCTCTGTTGACTTTTCCACAAGCCTGGGTGCCAAAATTGGAAGAGAAATTAATTAAATTAATTAATTTAAGGCTGTCTTTCTTTCCCTAAAGGGGTCGCACTTTTTGACATAAAGGATTTCTATTTTTAAAAGTCACATGACAATGGGATTATTTACCCTGCAAGGAAGCCCTAAAAAATCATGATTCACTTAAGTCATTTGACTTTCATAATGGGATTATTTACCCTCCAAGGCAAGTAATAAAATCTCATGATTCACTTAAGTGATTTTTTCTTTTATTCCATAATGAGAATTTTTACCGTGCAAGAGCGGTACGAAATTCCCCCCCCTGCTTCCTCGATTTTCCCATTATGACTTAAGTGGTGTTGCTCCATGGGAAAAAGTACCATGTTAGGCAGGTAAAAAATTCCCACCTGCCTGTTGCTTCCAAAAATCCCATGATCCACTTCAAACCCTCTTTTTCCAAAAATGCGGCCAGCCCAGAAGAGGCTTTTTGGTGCACGACTTCGTCTTTTCCCAGAGAACCAGACCTCCGATGGTGAATTCCTTCTGGCACAATGTGCGTATGTGATCTCTAGATACTCCAAGCCAAGAATCAAGCCAAACCGGCAAAGGAATTGATCCAGAGAAATTTCACAGAAAACGAAACAGGAAAACACAAAAAACACAAAACGTTGCCAGAAGTCACAAATAAAGCCAGGAGTCATTCTTGGTTAAAACCCTACTGGTATATGCGAATAATGATATGTACGATCACAACAGGGTTAAACCAGAGCACAAATTGCCTCAAACGGGGCTCAAAATAATTAAATACAAATTTCCCATGCAGGTAAATCCCGACGACAGAATATAACAATTTTAGGCATCTGGGTATTTGGCGAAAATGACTAATATGGCTCCTTGGGAATATCTTGACACAATACAGGAACTTTCTGGCAATAAAAACACAAAACGACCCATTATTTTAAAAGTACGAATTTTTTTCGGATAGGGTAGTCTCAGATTTTAGGATGAAATCTGGGGACACCAGTCGGCTCCGTCTGTGGACATCTTTTTCTCTGTCAGAATGACAAGGGAAAAGATGAGATCCCAAAGCATCTCTGGTTTCGTATCTTGTCTTTTGGGCATGGGGTTAGGCAAACAAAAACAACACAACACAAAAAACAAAACAAGGAAAAACAAACAAAGTTTTATTTATGTACATACAAGTTTTACCCTACTTTTCATGTCCAGGAACGAGCAACGATGTTGCCCATTGAAAGGCAATGGCAATTTGATTCCATCACGATGAGCAAGAATGAAGCTATATCTGCTCGACGATATTTTTAATCGAAAAGACCCTCTCCATAGTGAATCAAATTTTCCATGCATGCCTTTTGCTTCTCTTCTTTTGTCCTATAAAAGGACTTAGTCATCAATTCAAACTTTTTTCCCTGGCTTTTTGTCGAAGATGACTTTCACCTTCCTTTGATGCTTTGTCAATCTATCTACAACTTGAGTTTGCACCTCTCACAATTGATGGTACATTATCCTTTTATCAATAGCATCGGTGAATGTAGAAACCTCAAGGGCTCTAGAAAGTTAGGGGCGGGGAGTTCAAGGTAAAAGGGAGCTCCATGTCTCTACCATATAATTGCTAAAATGGGGACATACCTATAGCCCTTTTCGGTGTAATTCTATTGGCCCATAATGCATCAAAGAACTTCTTATGCCAAGCCCTTTGATTCTCCATTATAAGCTTTTGCACGATAGTCACCAAGTTTTTGTTACTTGATTCAACTTGGCCATTCCCTTGTGGATAGTAGTTTGGAGGAATGTACCAGTTGGATCCCATGAGTGTAGCAGAAATCAACCAGCTCCTCAGAAGATAGATTTGGAGTGTTGTCTGCTACTATCTTATTGGGCACGCCAAACCTGACAACAATATTTTCTTTTATAAAATTACACACCTCGGCGGAAGTGGCGTTCTTCACAGGAATGGCTTCTACCCACTTACTGAAATAATTAGTAGCTGTCAGAATATAGTGATGGCCGGCACTAGAAGCCAGGTTGAGCATACCAATAAAATTCATTCCCCATTCTTTGGAAAGGTTCTTCAATTACAATTGGTTTTAAAGGTAATGCAGACAATTTTACACGCCCAACAAAGTGTTGGCACGCTTGGCACTTAGCTACCCACTCTACAGTATCTTGAAAAAGTGTGGGCCAGTAATACCTTGCTCTGAGGATCTTGTGTGCAGTGACTTGGGCTGAGAAATGACCACCGCAAGCCATGTCATGAAACTGTTGTAAGAGCTGATCTGCTCACGTCTTTGGATTTTAGGCTTTACCCACACATCGGAGAAATACGCCATCAATCCCTCTTTTGTATAAACCATTATCCCATAGAACAAAGTCTTTGGATTTTAGTTTAATAGTTTGTTTTTCTTTCCGAGAAAGTTGATCTGGGTATTCTCCATATGTGTGAGGAAAATAGGCAATGAATCTTGTACCACTCCACTGCAGAGTGTGATCCATGATGGGGATGGGGTAGTTATCTTTCAATGAAGCTTGATTGAGGTTGCGAAAATCTACGCACAACCTAATCTCGCCACTCTTCTTTCTCACAGGAACTATGTTGGCTAACCATTCGAAGTGATGTATGGGATAAATAATCTTTGCATCTAACAACTTCTGGATCTCTACAAAGATAGTTCCGGAAATGGTAGGGTTATGCCGCAGCTTCTGCTTGAAAGGCTTTTGTCCTAGTTTTAGTGGGATGTAGTATTGAACTTCTGCAGGATGATATTTTTTCAGATCTTGGTAAGACCAGGCAAAAACATCCATTTATTTCTTAAGAAGCTCTGTAAAAGCTTCTCTTTCTGCCTCTGAACAACACTTACCTAGATTTACTAATTTGGGATCATTGTCGGCTCCCAAATTTAGTAACTGTGTATCGGAGGAAGAACCTTCCCCACTTTCTTCATTCTTCTTAAGCATCTGATCATGCTTGTCGAACATTTCCTCAAGAGATACCAAGCCTTTAGGAATTTTATTTCCCTTTAGTTGGATAATCTCCTGACTTCCTGAGACGTCTGCATCCATTTCTCCCACAGTAGTTTGTCTCGGAGGTGAGTTGCTTCCCTCATAGTAGATCTCTTCGAAGTTGTCCTTTTGTTGGAGAAATGCAGCAATCTGCTTGTCATCGTTAAAACCTTGTTATTGTTGGACGTTGTCAGGAACTTTTGGGCAGAAGACCATCTTAACTTTGTAATCCTCCTATCTGAAAAATGTGGAAGGTTGATATGGATTTAACAAAGCTGCAGTCACTGCAAGTGAATCAGCTCTTGAATTTTGTTCTCTCGGAATGTAAGATATCGAGAAAGCTAAAAAAATAGGATAACATAGTAGACTCAATCTCTATAATGCCGAAGTTTGTCCTTTTTTACTTGATAGAGACCTCTTATCTGCTTAACAATCATCTCAACATCTCCCTTTGTGTGTAAGAGCTTGATTCCCATTATTCTTGCCTGCTCCATGCCTATACTAACGCTTTATACTTCTACTTTGTTGTGTTAGTATTTTCGAACATCAATTTGAAGGAATGTGCATGCACTTTTCCCTCAGGAGAGATAAGAACAACGCCTGCACCGGATCCAAATGAATAGTAGCTGCCATCAAATTCCAGAGACCAAACCTTGTTGTCAAGTTGATGTGGTTCTGAATCACATAGGTTGAACTTCTTCTTTATCCATTTCTAGATAATAAACTCCATGATCAGATTCTTGAAACAAGATCTGAGATCTAGGATCCTCAGACTTTGATACTGTGTACTTGGATTTCTTCTCAGGTTCTAACTTCTGATTAACTCCTTTGATTGGTATGTGTGCACAAGACCAATCCATCTTGACTTCTCCGCCCAGCTCTTTACAGAAATTTCTACTCAACAACATGCCATAAGAGACGGGATTTCCGCTTCTGAGGATAGTCATTTTCAATATTTTTTACGGAAAAGAAGCAAATTTGCTATGCATCTTTGATTTGCCCCACAAGAGGAACTTGCCTTTCCATTGAATAGCATCTTCCGATGGTTTTTGTCAATGTGAGACCCAAGGCATCAGCAACTTTGGCAGGCATGACGTTGTCAGAAGCTCCAGAGTCCAAAATGCAATTGCTTAATTTGTACCCATTGATAAGCAATGATACATAAAATGGCTCGATCCTTTCCGATGTAGCAGGAGAAGAAGTAGAAGGAGAAGAACTTGCAGCCACATTATTTGAAGGAGTAATCTTTGGACTTGACAAGATACCCCGTGAAGGATTATTTGTTGAAGGGTTGGGACCATTACTTTGCACATACTTGACCAATCTATTTAGCTGATCAGGAAATGCCCTCAAATACTCAACTTCTGACATTTGGACCTTGGTCTTCTTGATGTGGTCAATGATGTCGAAAGCTTGACTTGCTTCAGCCGGATGTGTGTTGGCCCTCTGCTGTGAATTGAAAGAATTTGAATATTTATCTTTGGGCGCTAATGAAGAAGGAAGAGGGCTGCCTCTTTTCAAGATAGTAACATCCAGCCCAGGATCTTCTCTTTCTCTTCTTTGGCCACTTGTGGATGCTTCGGCATTTTGGCGTGTCTAGGACCTTGTGAACACGCAAATGTGTGACCATCAGAATCTTCAAAAGATTCATAATAGCCATCATCAGATTCGTAGTCCAGGTAACCAATATTGGATTCGCAGCGGGATCTACAAAGTCTTCATCATCAAATGATTCATCAATGCCTAGATCTTCTTCATTAGTTTCCAAGTTATTCCTTGAACAACTTCAATTGCCAACCATTGTGGTGTAGTAGCAAGTCTATTTTGATTTTGATTTTGATTTTGACCATTAAAGGTCCGAGCAGGAGCTATTCTTGAAGGGGTCGCATTCCCTACTTGAGAGATCTGCTTCTTGATTTGCAACATGTCATTAGCCAATCTTTGTAACAAAGGATCTGAAGTACTTGAAGAAGCGCCATCACCTTTGTGAGATGGTTGTTTGAGTTTTCCAACCATGATCAAGTCATCTTCAACTTCCACGGCAGCATTTTGTGCTTCAAGTAGATTCACAGGTCTTGCCCTTCGTAGTTGATATCCAACTTCGGGCAACAGAGCATTTATAAAAAACATCTTTTGATTTTCATCACTCAATGCGGCAGAAGTGGGGATTTTATATAAAATCCTCTAGAACCTTGCAATAAACTCTCGCATGTTCTCACTTGGTTCTTTCTTCAACTGCATCAGTTGGCTGATCAACTGTTAGCATCCTTTGCAGGTTTGAATCTTTTGAGAAATTGCTCACGGATAGTCACCCGATTGGTTATGGTGTCAAGAGTTAGAGGATAGAACCATTCACTAACCAAGTCATGTAGAGTCTCAATGAAGAGTCTGACTGAGACATCTTCATGCTCCACTGCAAGCACACCACAAGATATGAAGAAGGCCGCCAAATGATCATCCGGGTTTTGCTTTCCATCTCAAAGAATTTTAGAAAATTCTTTCTAGATCCTTTTGGCAGATCGTGCATAGGTGGAGCCAAGTTCAGTGGCCCAAAAGCTACTCCCCATGGGACAGGTACTATCTGGTTCTGATTCGCCATGATGAATGGGGCACGTCTTCTCCTTGTGTAGACTTGGTGAATAATTCCAGCCGCCGGATTATGCTGAAGATGATCCGGATCTGGATGGGTGTGCACTCTCCTTCCTGGTGAGAGACTAGATCTACGGCTTCTAACTTGAGGAGGATGATTGAAATTGAATTGCTCTTGCAGTCTGAAGAAATGATCAGTCCTTCCTTGCGCCTTCACGGATCGGGTGAATGGACGTTCAGCCAGGTTGAGATTTGTATGGAAAACACTCTGATCTTCAAGAGATAAGATTTGATCTGCAAAGATAGTTGTTCCCAAGGAGTCGCCAAAAACTGTTGGCTAGATTTTCTGCATAGCATAAAACCTAGGCAATCATGAGATAAATCTCCCTCATTTACCGGTGAGGCTCCCGTGTCAAATTTTTCAATTAAAATATGCTAGTATCTATATGGGGTTTTACTTTAACTATTCAGCTCATGAACCATAGCTGTATAGTTCTGCAGCAAGTAAGCAACTATTTAAAAAAGGAAATATTTATAGAGGAAGAAAATAGTAAAACACAGGGAAGAAATGGGGAAGATGTGCATCCCAATCAATAGATAACAGAGTTGATTGCATGCACATAGAAGAAACCAATAGATATCAACATAGAATTATAAGCAAAGGCAACTTAGATCTAGATCTAAAATAACACAAAGTTTATTCAAAGATCTAAGATAGAAAGCTAGAAACAAAATACACCGTGACACAAAGTTCTCTGGAAATATGCTCCTGTATATTCCTTTGCTTCAAGTGGCTCTCAGGGGTTTCAGCACAAAGTCTGGAACACAAGAATGCTGCTTACAAATTTTGATCATTAACCCAGAGGTTCTTCTTCTACTTATAGAATGTAGAAGGGAAAGTACAAATGGGAAACTCAACTGAACTGAAACATAAACAAGAAGTAAAGATGACATCTGAAATCATCCTCCACTAACTCCTCCTTAAGTGACACATCTATCACTTAACTAATAGAATTGTTCCACATAACTTAAAGTAATGGTTTCAAAACCAATAACTTTAAAGTTTTACAATTTCATCGGGAACGTGGAAAATAGAAGAAGAAAATAGAAGAAGAAGTCAAGCCAGCTGTAACATTTATATCTTCTTTTTGTTCTGATACTGAATATACTTGTCGAACATGTAATTCAACATCTTCCCATCTGTCTTAGCCACTGACTTCCTTTTCTGTCCTGAACTGCAGCAATCCTTCATTCAACACCTTGATACATGCTTCCACATCCTCCAAGCTCGGCCCGAACCTCACAATATCCGACTGCAGTGCCACCAGTTTGCTGATGGAATTCATCGTGAAAGGCTTAGTAGCTCCATCAATTCTCCTTGTACCATCAGAAGAGACCCTTCCAGGGAATTAGGCACTCTACTAGGAATGATCCATATGTATGAAGTAACATTTCCGACCACTTCCTCCTGAGTGAAAGCAATGATATTGTCTGGTAAAGACGATGCCATACTCTCAAGTGCCTGCATCCTCTTGGAATAATCTGCGCAGATCTCAAAGCGGAAAGATCTTTGCAAACTCAATTGCTTCCCCTTCTCAGTGATCCATCACGGTACTATCTATTCTGCATGACCAACACTTCTCTCCGGGAAACTTATTGATTTCAGCCAAAGTACTCAGGTTACTCTCAGCAACTGTGTTCATATCTACTATGCTTGTCACTAGTTGCTTTAGCTGATCTGCGTTGCATCATTCATAACCTTTAGGCGGGCTGGCACCTCTCTCGAGTTGTACAGAAGCTTGACGAATAATCAGATTCTTCCATTTGTCGATAGCTTTCACCTGATTGCTTGCATCTTCCATCTCCTGCATCAGATGATCACTCACCTGCTCTTGAGCTGAAATGGGCTGAGTGGAAGATTTAGCAACCTTGGCAATGATCTTGCACAACTGAGATACCTACTTCTGAAGTTCAACTTTCTTCGCCTTTTCTCTGTCAAGCCTAAGGAATAGAGCATCTATCAATGTCTGTGTATCCTGCTTCAATCCTTTTGTGGTGGCTTGACCGATAGGTACTTTAGTTACTGTTATGTCTTCTGTCGTGAGCTCATCCTCTTTCTTTCCTTCCGCCGGAACTGACATCTCAGCAAACTTCTGCCTGACTCCTCGATGATCAACCTTGAAGTTACCTTAGCAACTTTAGGTTTTCTATCTTTTCCACCTAGACTCTGGAGCAGCTGCAAGTCGTGTTCCTCCAAGTTCATTTCCACTCTAGCCTCTGGAACCAACTGTGAAGTCAACCATTCTGAGAAATTACTTCTCGGAGAATGAGAAGTTGCTGAGTGTACTACTATCTCCGCTCTGATTCCTCTCCATCAGAAACTGCTACAGTGTTATGGCTGCCATCTTCTGAATCATCCAAGGACAAAGCTCTTTCGAACTCGCCATCTAGCTTCAATGTTTCTTTAGGAATAGTGCTTTGAGCGAGTGGTGAGGAGAGAAGATGAATGTTTCGGATTCGGTGGAGGCATGGAAGTGTCTGTGAGGTGCAACAATCGGTGAAGTCTTGGATCTTTGGAGAAGCGGAACTAACGTCATAGCCATGGAAGTGATCTTCTCCTTGATTGAGACCTTTACGTGCACTTTCATCTTCTCGGGCCTTCTGCTGCTTTCTCCTCCGTGCTTCCTCTTGAGGGAATCTCTTGCATCGAAGTTTCCCGTGACTTGATTCATCAATGCTTCATCAAGGTAGTATCCCTTAAATCGTGACAACAATTTGAAGTATTCACGACAATGGTGGCAGACCTTTCTCGATCATATGGTGACCCCCTACGTTCTCCTGAAGTATGGCTCTATCTCCTCCCATTTGATGGTATGTGTCAAGTAACACACATTCCCATCATCTTTAAGATCTATAGGTATCCGTGCTAATCAAAGTCGAACACTTGCCGTGTTGATAGCCTGCTGAAATCCTTCTTTCTAACCTCGTACTCACTTTTGCACTTCATCCAGAAATCCTCTAATGAAGGCACATGTGCGTACTCTTGGGAGATCGTCTTCCTGGCTACTCCAAATGGATCGAAGTTCAGCCGTGCTGGGAAGAACTCTTGCTCGTACTCAGAGAACATCTCCGCCTCCATTCCTCGAGCTCTATGAATGCTCTGGCAGCTATAATGACCCACAGTGATTGGGAAGAAGCCCGTAGACTTGTGTCGTTTCGACTGAAGGTCGTGCATCTCCACAAGTTGTCTGCTCAGCTCCATGGTGATCAATCTATCATTCGGATATCTGGGTAGCTTAACCGGTTCTCCAGAAAATTCGGTGACCCTGAGGTATGTGAAATCCATAAACTGAATGAATAGACTGCCAATTCTAGATACAACTTCCCATGCTTCCTTGCTCACCCTGTTGGCCTTTAGGTCCCTGTCTAGCTCTGAAATGAATTCGTAGAAGAATCCATCATTGACCACTTTGAAATCTTTCTTGCATGTAGGTACAGTAAGTTGTGGGTAGCACTCGAAAATGGGGTCCTTGGAAAGAACACCACATCTATCCAACTTGGAGAAGATGCCTTGTGAAGTTCTTTGCATATACCAAATAAGAAGTCATTTTGAAGTTGAAAGTACGCTTCACGTTCTGGAGTTGCTCACCAATGTTGTCACTAATAATTTCTGACCAATTGATTATTGAATCAGCCTTGTTGATTTCAATGGTCTGATGAAAGCATACATCCATGTACGGAAAGTGTGAGCGTTTGCTTCGCCATTTATCCTGCATAACAATTTGGCAATATCATCTACCTCTTGTACCAGATTGGACCGTGGAAGAGTTCTTGGGAACTTGGAAGGAGATTTGGGCTTCTTCATGTATCTGTTGTTCATTATGTTCACGCACTCAACTCTATGCTTCTCCCACCTGTTGCCGACATCTTGAATGCTAATAGAAGTCACCACCTTTCGTGCCGGAATCTTCAAACAATAATTGATGAACTGTGCGTCCAACCGAATTATTGTTTTCCCGTAGCATCTCACTGATCTGGATGATGGATGGTAAGACCTAGCACACTCCATAACGAACTTTGGCAACTGGGTTGTGTATGGAAACGCTGCAGCTCGAATAATTCCACTGCTTTTAACTGCACGCATGAGGAAGTCTTTCTTCTCTGGATCTATCAATCAATTCGGAAAGAGGTTCTCGGACCTAGATCTGTGTCTCCAATGTCTGTGAATTTGGAAGTGATGCATGACTCTGTTGTGCTCTCTTTTTCATCCCTCTTTGCCATGGTTGTGTCTATCTTTGTCTGAACAATTCTTTTTCTCCTTATCTTGCTAGAATTCTTCAAAACTGGTGCAGATCTGGATAATTCTTCAGATTCGGAGGATATATTCAATGTATTGGACATTGATTTAAGCTCCCTTTCTTTTATAAAGCACTTGTAATGAATTCCTGCAATTAATTCAGACAAAGATGGCAACCGGAACATGAACAGTGGATTTTAATCATAAAAATCTGCATAATTCAAGCTCTTGCCCCAAAATTTGATGTTTTATTTGCATGCAAAGCAAAGCATGAATTTTACCAACTTCACCTGAGCACATGTATCACTTATGCAAACAATTATCCAGACACAAATCAACCTCCTTCAACCTATGCGCCAAAATTGGAAGCTTTTAACATTAATTTCACCTTCTTCGAGCAAAAATCCTCTTCAAATGGGGCGCACTTTTCCTCTGGGCTGCACTTCTCTACTTGTGAATTAATTAATTCATCCTTATGGCAGCCCCTGCTTATATAATCCTCATGATTCTATAATTAATTAATGTCTTTCATATTCCTGGCAATTAATTAATTAATTAATAAGCTTTACTCTTCAAATGGGGCCTATTTTGTGCATGCTCATGGCTGCCATTAAATAAATTAAATTTATTTAATTTTAGACTTCTGCTTCCAGTTAACTCAAGCCTCACAGTATGCTTTGACCTTAGCCACTGAAAATAGAAATTAATTTAATCATTTAATACTTAAAAAGTATTATTTCTCTCCCAAATGGGGCACACTTTTTGACATAAAGGGGTTGCATTAAATAAATATTATTTATTTAATTTTAGAACAGATCTATTTCAACTTCCTTTTGTCCATTTACCTCTGTTGACTTTTCCACAAGCTTGGGTGCCAAAATTGGAAGAGAAATTAAAAAATTAATTAATTTAAGGTTGCCTTTCTTTCCCTAAAGGGTCGCACTTTTTGACAATAAAGATTTCTATTTTTAAAAGTCACATGACAATGGGATTATTTACCCTGCAAAGCAGCCCTGAAAATCCCATGATTCACTTAAGTCATTTGACTTTCATAATGGGATAATTTACCTATAAGCGAGCAATAAAATCTCATGATTCACTTAAGTGATTTTTTCTTTTATTCCACAATGGAAATTTTTACCCTGCAAGGCAAGTAAGAAATTCCCGTCTGCCTGCTGCCTCTAATTTTCCCATTGTGACTTAAGTGGCGTTGCTTCCATGGGAAAAAGTACCTGCTTGGTAGGCAAGTACAAAATTCCCACCTACCTGTTGCTTCCAAAAATCCCATGATCCACTTCAAACCCTCTTTTTCCAAAAATGCGGCCAGCCCAGAAGAGGCTTTTTGGTGCACGACTTTGTCTTTTCCCATAAAACCAGACCTCTGATGGCGAATTCCTTCTGGCACAACATGTGTATGTGATCTCAGATACTCCAGGCCAAGAATCAGGCCAAACCGACAAAGGAATTGATCCAGAGAAATTTCACAGAAAATGAAACGGAAAACACACAAAACACAAAACGTTGCGAAAGTCACAAATAAAGCCAGAGATGTCATTCTGGTTAAAACCCTCTAGTATATGTGGGAATAATGATATGTGCGATCACAACGAGGTTAAAAGCAAAAGCATAAATTGCCTCAAACGGGGCTCAAAATAATTAAATACAAATTTCCCGTAGGTAAAATCATGGCAACATGACAAAATATAACAATTTTAGGCATCACGAGTATTTGGCGAAAATGGCTAATATGGCTCCTTGGGAATATCTTGACACAATACAAGAACTTTCTAGCAATATAAAAACACAAAACGCCCATTATTTTAAAAGTACAAAAAAATTCGGATAGGGTAGTCTCAGATTTCATGATGAAATCACGGGGACACCTGGATGGCTCCATCTGTGGACATCTTTTTCTCTGTCAGAATGACAAGGGAAAAGATGAGATCCCAACATCTCTGGTTTCGTATCTTGTCTTTTGGGCACGAGGTCAGGAAAACAAAAACGACACAACACAAAAAACAAAACAAGGAAAAACAAACAAAGTTTTATTTATGTACATACATGTTTTACCCTGCTTTTCATGTCCGGAACAACTTCAAGTGTTGCCCATTGAAAGGAAATGGCAATTCAACTCCATCTTGATGAGCAAGAATGAAGCTATGATTTCCGCAATCTTTTTAATCACAAAAGGCCCTCTCCATAGTGAATCAAATTTTCCATGCATGCCTTTTGCTTCTCTTCTTTTGTCCCATAAAAGGACCTAGTCATTGACTTCAAACTTTCTTTCCTTGGATTTTTGTCGAAGATGACTTTCACCTTCCTTTGATGCTCACCCAATCTATCTCTGCAACTTGAGTCGCACCTCTCGTAATTTTGCTTTAGGTACATTATCCTTTTATCAATAGCATCGTGAATGTAGAATCCTCCAGGGCTCTAGAAAGTTGTAGGGTAGGCAGTTCCAAGGTAAGAGGCAACTCCATGTCTCTACCATATAATAGCTGAAATGGGGACATACCTATAGCCCTTTTTGGTGTAATTCTATCGGCCCATAATGCATCAAACAACTTCTTATGCCAAGTCCTTTGATTCTCCGTTACTAGCTTTCGCATGATAGTCACCAAGTTTTTGTTACTTGATTTAGCTTGGCCATTCCCTTGTGGATAGTAGTTGGAGGAATGTACCAGCTGGATCCCATGAGTGTAGCAGAAATCAACCAACTCCTCAAAAGACAGATTGAAAGCGTTGTTTTCTTCATACTTATCTTACATATGCACGCCAAACTCCAAGAAACAATATTTTCTTTTATAAAACTGCACACCTCGGCGGAAGTGACGTTCTTCACAGGAATGGATTCTACCCACTTACTGAAATAATCGTGTCTTGTCAGAATATAGTGATGGCCGGCACTAGAATTCGGTTTGAGCATACCAATAAAATCCATTTTTGATGGAAAAGGTTCTTCAATTACAATTGGTTTTAAAGTAATGCAGCTTTCATAATTACAAAGATAGATTTCTTAGGGTATCTTGAAAAAGTGTGGGACGGTAATAACTTGCTCTGAGGATCTTGTGTGCACTGACTCGGGCTGAGAAATGACCACCGTAAGCCATGTCATGAAACTTTTGTGAGATGAACAAAAGCTAATCCATGAGCTTTGAAATGTAGCTCGAGTTGAAATACGCCATCAATCCCTTTTTGTATAAACCATTCCCCAGGTGTAATGAAAGTCTTTGGATTTTAGTTTAATAGTTCATTTCTCTTCCGAGAAAGTTGATTATAGCATTCTCCATACCATCGAGAAAATAGGAAAGCATTACTATACCACTCCCCTGCAGAGTGTGATCCATGATGGGGATGGGGTAGTTATCTTTTAATGAAGCTTGATTGAGGTTGTGAAAATCTACGCACAACCTAATCTCACCACTCTTCTTTCTCACAGGAACTATGTTGGCTAACCATTCGGAGTGATGTATGGGATAAATAATCTTTGCATCTAATAACTTCTGGATCTCTACAAAGATAGTTCTGGAAATGGTAGGGTTATGCCCGCATAACTTCTACTTGAAAGGCTTTTGTTCTGGTTTTAATGGGATGTAGTGTTGAACTTCTGCAGGCTGATATGTTTTCAGATCCTGGTAAGACTAGGCAAAAACATCCATGTATTTCTTAAGAAGCTCTGTAAAAGCTTCTCTTTCTGCCTCTGAACAACACTTACCTAGATTTACTAATTTGGGATCATTGTCGGCTCCCAAATTTAGTAACTATGTATCGGAGGAAGAACCTTCCCCACTTTCTTCATTCTTTTTAAGCATCTGATCATGCTTGTCGAACATTTCCTCAAGAGATACCAAGCCTTTAGGAATTTTATTTCCCTTTAGCTGGATAATCTCCTGACTTCCTGAGATGTCTGCATCCATTTCTCCCACAAGTAGTTTGTCTCGGAGGTGAGTTGCTTCCCTCATAGTAGATCTCTTCGAAGTTGTCCTTTTGTTGGAGAAATGCAGCAATCTGCTTGTCATCGTTAAAAACTTGCCATTGTTGGACGTTGTCAGGAACTTTTGGGCGGAAGACCATCTCAACTTTGTAATCCCCCTGTCTGAAAAATGTGGGAGGCTGATATGGATTTAACAAAGCTGCAGTCACTGCAAGTGAATCAGCTCTTGAATTTTGTTCTCTCGGAATGTAAGATATCGAGAAAGCTGAAAAATCTAGAATAACATAGTAGACTCGATCTCTATAATGCCGAAGTTTGTCCTTTTTACTTGATAGAGACCTCTTATCTACTTAACAATCAGCTCAGCATCTCCCTTTGCGTGTAAGAGCTTGATTCCCATTGTTCTTTCCTGCTCCATACCTAACAATGTGCTTCATACTCTGTTGTGTTGTTAGTATTTTCGAACATTAATTTGAAGGAATGTGCATGCACCTTTCCCTCAGGAGAGATAAGAACAACACCTGCACCGGATCCAAATGAACAGTCAGTTGCCATCAAATTCCAAAGACCAAACCTTGTTGTCAAGTTGATGTGGTTCTTGAATCACAGGTTGAACTTCTTCTTTATCCATTTCTAGATAATAAACTCCATGATCAGATTCTTGAAACAAGATCTGAGATCTAGGATCCTTAGACTTTGATACTGTGTACTTGGATTTCTTCTCAGGTTCTAACTTTTGATTAACTCCTTTGATTGGTATGTGCACAAGACCAATCCATCTTGACTTCTTCGCCCAACTCTTTACAGAAATTTCTACTCAACAACATGCCATAAGAGACTCGGGATGTCGCTTCTGGATAGTCATTTGAGTCTTTTTATGGAAAAGAAGCAAGTATTTCCTGTGCATCTTTGATTTTCCCCACAAGAGGAACTTGCCTTTCCATTGAATAGCATCTTCCGATGGTTTTTGTCAATGTGAGACCAAGGCATCAACAACTTTGGTAGGCATGACGTTGTCAGAAGCTCCAGAGTCCAAAATGCAATTACTTAATTTGTACCCATTGATAAGCAATGATACATAAAATGGCTCGATCCTTTCCGATGTAGCAGGAGAAGAAGTAGAAGGAGAAGAACTTGCAACCACATTATTTGAAGGAGTAATCTTTGGACTTGACAAGATACCCCGTGAAGTATTATTTGTTAAAGGGTTGGGACCATTACTTTACACATACTTGACCAATCTATTTAGCTGATCGGAAATTCCTCAAATACTCAGCTTTTGACATTTGGACCTTGGTCTTCTTGATGTGGTCAATAATGTCAAAACTTGACTTGCTTTAGCCGGATGTGTGTTGGCCCTCTCTTTGCGAATTGAAAGAATTTGAATATTTATCTTTGGGCGCTAATGAAGAAGGAAGAGGGCTGCCTCTTTTCAAGATAGTAACATCGGCCCAGGATCTTCTCTTTCTCTTCTTTGGCCGCTTGTGGATGCTTCGGCATTTTGGCGTGTCTGGGACCTTGTGAACACCGCAAATGTGTGACCATCAGAATCTTCAAAAGATTCATAATAGCCATCATCAGATTCGTAGTCTAGGTAACCAATATTGGAGTCACCAACGGGATCTACAAAGTCTTCATCATCAAATGATTCGTCAATGCCTAGATCTTCTTCATTAGTTTCCAAGTTATTCCTTGGAGCAGCTTCAATTGCCAACTACTATTGTGGTGTAGCAGCAAGTCTATTTCGATTTTGATTTTGATTTTGACCATTAAAGGTCCAAGCAGGAGCTATTCTTGAAGGGGTCGCATTCCTGCTTGAGAGATCTACTTCTTGATTTGTAGCATGTCATTAGCCAACCTTTGCAGCAAAGGATTTGAAGTACTTGAAGAAGCTCCATCACCTTTGTGAGATGGTTGTTTGAGTTTTCCAGCCATGATCAAGTCATCTTCAACTTCCACGGCAACATTTTGTGCTTCAAGTAGATTCACAGGTCTTGCCCTTCTTAGTTGATATCCAACTTCGAGAAACAAAGCATTTATAAAAAATGTCTTTTGATTTTCATCGCTCAATGGCAGAAGTGGGGATTTTATATAAAATCCTCTGGAACCTTGCAATAAATTCCCGCATGTTCTCACTTGGCTCTTTCTTCAACTGCGTCAGTTGGGTGATCAACGTGTTAGCGTCCTCTGCAGGCTTGAATATTTTTAGAAATTTCTCACGCATAGTCACCCAATTGGTTATGGTGTCGGAGCTAGCCGATAGAACCATTCACCAACCAAGTCATGTAGAGTCTCAATGAAGAGTCTGACCGAGACATCTTCATACTCCACTGCAAGCACACCACAAGATATGAAGAAGGCCGCCAAATGATCATCCGGGTTTTGCTTTCCATCTCCAAATAATTTTGGAAAATTCTTTCTAGATCCTTTTGGTAGATCGTGCATAGGTGGAGCCAAGTTCAGTGGCCCAAAAGCTGCTCCCCATGGGACAGGTACTATCTGGTTATGATTCGCCATGATGAATAGAGCACGTCTTCTCCTTGTGTAGACTTGGTGAATAATTCCAGCCGCCGGATTATGTTGAAGACGATCCGGATCTAGATAGGTGTGCACTCTCCTTCCTGGTGAGAGACTAGATTTACAACTTTTAACTTGAGGAGGATTATTGAAATTGAATTGTTCCTGCGCACTGAAGAAATGATCAATCCTTCCTTGCGCCTTCATGAATCGGGTGAATGGACGTTCAGCCAGGTTGATATTTGTATGGAAAACACTCTGATCTTCAAGAGATAAGATTTGATCTGCAAAGATAGTTGTTCCCTAGCAGAGTCGCCAAAAGCTATTGGCTAGATTTTTGCATAACATAAAACCTAGCAAGTCATGAGATAAATCGCCTCATTTACTTGGTGAGGCTCCCATGTCAAATTTTTCAATTAAAATATGCTAGTATCTATATGGGGTTTTACTTTAACTATTCAGCTTATGAACCATACATGTATAGTTCTGCAGCAAGTAAGCAACTATTTAAAAAAAGGAAATATTTATAGAGGAAGAAAATATAAAACACAGTGAATAAATGGGGAAGATGTGCATCCCAATCAATAGATAACAGAGTTGATTGCATGCACATAGAAGAAACCGATAGATATCAACGCATAGAATTATAAACAAAGGTAACTTCAGATCTAGATCTAAAATAACACGGTTTATTCAAAGATCTAAGATAGAAAATAGAAACAAAATACACCAAGACACAAAGTTCTCTAGAAATCTGCTCCTGTATATTCCTTTGCTTCAAGTGGCTCTCAGGGGTTTCAAAGACAAAGTCTGGAACACAAGAATGCTTGCTTACATAAATTTTCGATCCTTAACTTGCAGAGGTTCTTCTTCTACTTATAGAATGTAGAAGGGAAAGTACAAATGAGAAACTTAACTGAATTGAAACATAAACAAGAAGTAAAGATGACATCTGGAAATCATCCTCCACTAACTCCTCCTTAAGTGAAACATCTATCACTTAACTAATAGAATTGTTCCACATAACTTAAAGTAATAGTTTCAAAACCAATAACTTCAAAGTTTTACAATTTCATCTGGGAACGTGGAAAATAGAAGAAGAAGTCAAGCCAGCTGTAACATTTATATATTCTTTTTGTTCTGATACTGAATATACTTGTCGATCATGTAATTCAACATCTTCCCATCTTTCTTAGCCACAGCTTCCTTTTCTGTCATGAACTACAGCAATCCTTCATTCAACACCTTGATACATGCTTCAACATCCTCCATGCTCAGCCCGAACCTCGTAATATCCGACTGCAGTGCCACCAATTTGCTGATGGAATTCATCGTGAAAGGCTTAGTGACTACATCAATTCTCTCTTGTACCATCAGAAGACACCCTACCAAGGAGTTAGGCAATCTACTGGGAATGATCCATACGTATGAAGTAACATTTCCGACCACTTCCTCCTGAGTGAAAGCAATGATATTGTCTGGTAAAAACGATGCCATACTCTCAAGTATCTCGCATCCTCTTGAAGATAATCTCTGAGATCTCCAAACGGAAAGGTACTTGCAAAATCCAACTGTTTCCCCTTCTCAATCGATCCATCGGTACTATATGCTCCGTAACCAACACTTCTCTGGGAAACTTATTGATTTCGATCAAAGTACTCAGGTTACTCTCAGCAATTGTGTTCATATCTACTATGCTTATCACTAGTTGCTTCAGCTGATCTGCTACATCTTTCATAACTTTTAGGGCTGGCACCTCTCCGAGTTGTATAGAATCTTGGTAAATAATTAGATTCTTCCATTCGTCAATAGCTTTCACCTGATTGCTTGCATCTTCCATCTCCGCATCAAATGATCACTCACATGCTTCTGCTACTGGAATGGGGTGAGTGAAAGATTTACCAACCATGGCAATGATCTCACACAACTGAGATACCCTCAAGTTCAACTTTCTCCGCCTTTTCTGCAAGCCTAAGGAATAGAGCATCTATCAATGTCTACGTATCCTGCTTCAATCCTTCTGTGGTGGCTTGACCGATAGGTACTTTGGTTACTGTTATGTCTTCTGCCGTGAGCTCATCCTCTTTCTTTCCTTCCGCCAGAACTAACATCTCAGCAAACTTCTACCCCGACTCCTCGATGATCAACCTTGAAGTTACCTTAGCAACTTTAGGTTTTCTATCTTTTCCACCTAGACTGGAGCAAGCTGCAAGTCGTGTTCCTCCAAGTTCATTTCCACTCTAGCCTCTGGAACCAACTGCGAAGTCAACCATTTTGAGAAATTACTTCTCGGAGAATGAGAAGTTGTTGAGTGTACTACTATCTCCCGCTCTGATTCCTCTCCATCAGAAACTGCTACAGTGTTATGGCTGCCATCTTCTGAATCATCCAAGGACAAAGCTCTTTCGAACTCTGCCATCTGCAGCTTCAATGTTTCTTCAGAACATGCAATGAACAGAGTGGCTGAGGAGAGAAGATGAATGTTTCCGGATTCAATGGAGGCATGGAAGTGTCCTGCTGAGGTGCAACAATCGGTGAAGCATTGGATGCTGGAGAAGCCGAACTAACGTCATGGCCGTGGAAGTGATCTTCTCCTTCGAAGGAGACCTTCTATGCACTTTCATCTTCTCGGGTCTTCTACTGCTTTCTCCTTTGTGCTTCCTCTTGAGTGAATCTCTTGCGCCGAAGTTTCCCGTGACTTGATTCATCAATGCTTCATCAAGGTAGTATCCCTTCGCCACAATCAATTTGAAGTATTCACTGAATGGTGGCATAACTTTCCTCAATCGTATGGCAGCCCCCTACGTTCTCTCCCGGAAATCACGCTCTATCTCCTCCCATTTGATGGTATGTGTCAAGTAACACTGCCCCATCATCTTTAAGATCTGTAGGTATCTATGCTAATTCAAAGTCAAATACTTACCGTGTTGATAGCTTGCTAAAATCCTTCTTTCTAACCTCATACTCACTTTTGCACTTCATCCAGAAATCCTCTAATGAAGGCACATGGGCGTACTCCTGGGAGATCGTCTTCCTGGCTACTCCAAATGAATCGAAGTTCAGCCATGCCGAGAAGAACTCTTGCTCGTACTCAGAGAACATCTCCGCCTCCATTCCTCAAGCTCTATGAATCTAGAGAAATTTTACATAAAACAAAATGAGAAAACACAAAACACACAAAACATTGCCAGAAGTCACAAATAAAGCCCAAGAGTCATTCCTGGTTAAAACCCACTGGTATGTGGGAATAATGATATGTACGATCACAACAGGATTAAACCGGAGCACAAATTGCCTCAAACAAGGTTCAAAATAATTAAATACGAATTTTCCACGGGTAAATCCCAACGACAGAATATAACAATTTTAGGCATCCGGGTATTTGGTGAAAATGACTAATATGGCTCCTGGGAATATCTTGACACAATACATGAACTTTCTGGCAATAAAAACACAAAACGAACTATTAATTTAAAAGTACGAATTTTTTTGAATAGGGTAGTCTCAAATTTTAGGATGAAATCTGGGGACACTAGAAGACAAGTCAAAGGCAACACACGTAAGAAAAATCACACTCAACCGTTTCAGATTTAGTTTGGTGAGAATCAAAGGCAAAGAATCAACTGCATGTAGAATATGAAAAAGAGCAAGACTCCAGCTCTCCTCTTTCTTCTTCTCTCTCTTATTTTCTTTGACAAAGTAATTGAGCGATCAATTAAATTATAAAACTTAAGTGATTGGTTTAAAAGTCATTACTTGAAGAAGTCAACTACTTGGAAATAAGTGGCAGACATGCAAAATAGAAGGTTTTATTTTCAGTTGCAAATCATGGATGTCATACAAAGAGGAATTTCAGGATGGAGATTGCCAGTTGTTTCCTTTACAACTTCTACATATGTCAGTTCACTAAAACTTCATATTTGTAATTTCCCCTCTACATGTTATAAGTAGAGGAAGAACCTACAGGTAAAGGATCAGAATTTGTAAGCAGCATTCTTGTGTTCCAGACTTTATGCTGAAACCCCTGATAACTATTTGAAGCAGAGGAAGAAAGGAGCATATTTCCAAAGAACTTTGTGTCAACAGTGCATTTTGTTTCTAACTTTCTGTCTTAGATCTATTCATAAACTTTGCATTATTCTAGATCTAGATCTGAAAGTTCCCTTTGCTTATAATTATGTATGTTAATATCTATCTATTATATCCATGTGCATGCAATCAACTCTGTAATCTATTGATTGGGTTGCACATCTTCCCTCTTTCTTTCCTGTGTTTTTATTATTTTCTTCTTCATCGGTATTTTTTTCTTTAATGTACCGCTTACTTGCTACAAAACTATACAACTATGGTTCATGAGCTGCATGGTTAAAGTAATACCCACAAATAGATACTAGCATATTTAATTGACAAATCTTACACGGGAGCCTCACCGGTAAATGAGAGAGATTTATCTCATGACTACCTAGGTTTTCAGCTATGCAGAAAATCTAGCCAATAGTATGAAATAGTACATTTTCCCAATACGCAACACTATCATATACATCATGGAAATAATGAAATAATACATTCTATTCATAACAATATCATTGAAATATTCTATACAATTACATTGCTTTCTGATAGCATGCTAATAAGAAGACACAAGTAACATTACACTTCTCCTTGTCTCGGGTACTGTAACTACCACATGGTCAACACTACTGCTGGTATGGCATCTATCTACAAACTAGCACGATTCATGATTTCATAGATTTCCAATAATAATGAAAACAATAATTAACATACTTCTAAAGAGAGTAAGAAATGTAAATGCCATTTCAGTTCATTTTTAGAGCTATAAAGAGAGAGCTAGAGAGGAGAGAGAAAACACTATTTTTCCACAATCACACTCTTCTCAAAACAAGCGTCAAAAGAAGTATCCTACAGTCATAAGTTAGTGTATAAAAAGTTTCTTGATCGATATTTTTCTTGAGTAAGGTCATACGACCATTTTCCCCATCTGTTTACAAGTTCCAAAAAGTGCTAAATTTAGACAAGTAGCTTGAAAACCCACGTTCGAAAATAATCCCCGAGACCCGAACACATAAGGAGTCAAATCCCTACCTACTCCCCTATATACAAGGAAACACTCGAGATGAAATAACCGAAAACTGGCGAACTAAGTTTGATTGGTGTCTATCTTTCCGCAGCTACCAACCATAATTACACAAGATTGACCTTGTCACCCAACAACCAGAGGCCTACAAAACCCACCCAAAAACTAGCCTTCAAGGTGATTTTCTTCAATCTAAGGGTTGGTGGTGATTTTCATGAGACATAAACAAGAGGTATGTGGAGGTTGAATTCCATTTCTCCACCCAGGGCCTAAACGATGGGTCAAAACCAAACGACATTTTTAATCGACAATAGTTGTCCAAAGCTGCGAAATGGTCCACTAGCCTCCTAACGCATGTCGAAAACATGAGTCAAATGAAACATTCGAGGGAAAACCATGGTTCAGAGTAACACTCCACATGACAAGGAACAAGTTCAAAGCTTGATTTTCTCATTTCGAGGTTTATAGAGATGTTTTGCACCTCATTAAAAACAAGTTTTATTAATATTTCACAAAGTCACCAAGGAGTAGTTTTTTAAGTTTCGAGTTTGATTTGCCAACCACGTGGCTTCGGTATCCAAAACTGATAAAAGGGTTTTCCAACATCTCACGAGGTAGATTGAGAGAAGAGTTAACATTCCAGGTTACTTTTCTAGTTGCGTACAAAATAGAGGTAAATGTGTTATAAGCTACTATGTCTCATTTAATTCACCAATAAGTTATTCCTCTTTAATATGATTTTCTACTACATTAAAATAAGAAAACTAGAATCGTTAAAATCGTGCAAGGAGAGAGTAAGATGACCATGCTTGATTACTCAATTTGGCGAGGAACAAGGTGAGCAAGAACCGAGCTCACAACCGGGTTGGTGGAGCGAGACATTTCAATTCCAATCGAGCTCGTCAATGGAGCAAGCATCTATCCCAAACCAAGTCATCGAGCTCACTAAGTCCGCATGGAGTGGCCAACCAACGACCAATGCAAATCAGATCACCAAAGGCGGTCCCAATGACCCACACTTCTCCTAGGTATTTTGTCAAACAGTTTGTGTGCCAAGATCATGCTTCCACATTTGCATACATGTCAAAAAGGGTATTCACATTGCACCAATAATATATGACAAAAATCCACTTAAAATATTACTTGACGGGTTTCCATACCCTATCCCAAAGCTCCCATTTTGAATCATGCAATGAGAGTGTTGTAAAGGGCTGTTTAGTTGAGTTTTACTCCAACCACTTACACAAGCTTGAGCAGTAGACAACAACACCAAACTGCCACATTTCAAACATAGTTGTTGCTTAATCTTCCTTATTTCCCTAAGCTCAAACATATAATATGCCCATTCTAAAACAAAGGAGGCACAACTAACAACAATCATTGTTGTCCATGAGCCCACATTTCTTTCTGTGCAATTTGTCAAATAGTTTGTTTTTCCTTGCGCAGCTTCCCCAACCTTCATACATGTCTTCCAAGACATTAAGAATCGCACCATATGACAATTCTCTTCTATCCTATTATTGCTTGGCGGCTTGTGCATAACTTGGGAAAAGCTTTTTGTCGGCACATGCGAGGTGCATGTTGGCAAAGGTTAAGGGGGCCGGGCTTTACACCATTGCCAAATCGCATTTTGTTAAATTTTCCCACATGATTTTTCAACAAATCTATTTTGTGTAAAGTGCCTCCTGCCATCATGGTATTCTTTCCCCATAGTTCATGTGCCTTGTCTAAGCTTCCAAACTTTGCAAATATGCTTACCAAGGAGCTGCAACAACATCGACAAATTCCTATCCTTTACGCTTTGATGGAAGTTCATTCCCTACTCCAAAGTTCCCTTTTCCATTGGCAGGAGGATGCTAGCAAATTTTGATAAATCTTGCTTTACTGACTTGTTTCATAGCTTCACGTCACAGTGGGAGGAAGCATGTTAAGGTTGTGGAGGTATTTTTACACCTGCCATTTGCATTTGCAATTTTCAACACCGACAAATCTGCAAACATGCTTCAAAAGCATTTCTAGAGAATCCATCTGTGCAAAACCTACAAACATAATCAACATTCACTCCATGAGAGCTCCCAAAACGATGCCAAGGGATTTCCATAACATTCCCTGACCAAAATTCCTCAAAATCCCAAAAGGATTTCTAAAATCCTCTCATGCACAAACCACACAGAACCCCAAAATTTTCATTAATTTTATTCTTGGAATGAGGTTGGCCCAAGCCCCAAGTAGTTTAGGGAGTTTTGAATATTTTAAGTTTTATTTAATTTTCTTTTTTTCTTTTGGTAATATCATTTTAGTCTCCAAAAAGGTTTACATCATTTTATAATCTCACACATTTAAATTTATTAAATTGCTTATATTATCTCGTGATTGCTAAAAGGGACCTTGAACGACCGTCAATCCACCCTCCAAGATGAAATAGACAGCCCATAGAATGGAAGGCTCCTCATCCATGGAGCATTTAAACGATTTTGGGGAACATTTAACAATAACAACAAAAGCGGTCAAATAATGACAACCGCATTGAGTCCAAGATTTAACGACCATTCAGAGACGCTAGACCAAATATTTTAAATACCTTGAATAAAAAATTGAAAGAGTTGTATCCTTACCTCAACGAAACTCGGGGATTCACAAAACACACAAACACGATTCAAAATTCCAAACAAACCATAAAGGCCGACGAAAGGAATTTTCTACGAATCGGAGGGGACACTACAGTTTCCTTGTGCTCCTGTTGATGGATTTATTATATGAAAAATTTGATTGCACTAGTACCAAATCCCATATTCCTGACTTATATCCTACAAGACACTAGAGAAAATCCCCATGAATCTTGTTTACTATTGTTGTTTATTCGTCTACCTCCATATGGTATGCGAGCTAAATTACAACTTTGTATTCAAATTCTTCCACAATGTCTTCTAAAAATGACCAATAAAATTGTAATTCCTATCAAACACAATCTGTGTGGTAACACATGTAGCCTCACCACCTCCTTGAAGAAATGATTTGCAATGCATGTTGTATCACTTATCTTCGCAAGTAAAAAAATGTTCCATCTTCAAAACGTCTATCCACCCAAAACACAAACGGAATCAACTCCTCGCTACATCCTAGGCAAGCCTAAGAAAATCTATATTCATATCATCTCAATGTCTCTCTAGGATGGGAGAAGGTTGATACAACCCTACATTATGTGATCTTCCCTTAGTTATCTAGCATACTCTACACTCCTACACAAAATTGTGCACATCCATACTCATCCGCAACCAAGAATAAATCTTAACTAGTTGTGCTAGAATATTATCTACTCTTAAGTGTCTTGCCATTACTTCATTGTGCTACTCTTTCACTAGATTCTCCCACATTTATCTAGGAATGCACAATTTTCTTCCCTTAAACAACAAGCCTTCCTGCACAAAATACTCCAATTAGTGCATTTTGTCCACACTCATTAGATTTATGCATGTCTTCCATTCTTCCATTCCTTATTGAAATATTCATTTCCCACATACAACGCCTCTGTGGATTTAAAAAGGAAAAAATCCACTCTCATTTTTGTCGACAAAATGTTACGTCAACAACCTTGTTGAATTTTTCATTCTTGTGCCGCAACATAAATGTATAGCTATGAAGATATTCTACCCACTTCATATGCCTTTAATTCAATCTTCCTTGGTTGTTTATGAATTCGCAACGTGACAACGCTTGATGATCGATATATTCCTTGATGATAATTCCTTCTAAAATAGGTAATGTCTCTACTTCATGGGTGCTTTGCACAATCGCATAGAACTCTTGATCATACACATTATACTTCATATTTCTAGCGTTCAATGTCTCACTAGAATATGTTCTTGGTCTTCCTTCCAAATTTAGTATTGAGCCGATGGAGGTGTTGTTAGCATCCCAATCCACGTGAGTTGGAATAAATTTATTAAAAGCGCACGTGCCAACAATAAATATGGTCTGCATGTGCACAGCAAAGAACACAGACCAAATCTACATACCAAAGACCAAATCTGTAGCAAATAATGTTTTATTCCACAGACCATCTAGATGTACAGACCATCTAGAACTATCCTTTTGTATTTTTTCTCCTCCATTGTATTCTATAAATTGGCATTGAATGAAAGCCTTAGCAACCAATCCAATCCATATTTTCTTGTGTGTTTGTATGTTTGATATGGTATCAGAGATGGTTGTGAATTGGCTAGGTATATGAAAGCCAAGAGTGGCTAAGAGTGAAGGAAAAAAATGTTGTTAGTTGTGATGGAGCGGATTTTTTTTTGTCAAAATAAAAAAGGGTGCTGCAAGAAAAATACAATTTGATGTGGCTGCCATAATAGAGAAGGTTGTGTAAGATTGTTTTATTTTTTTGTGAATTAGAAGGGCCACATATCTAGTGCTACTTTTTTTTTGTGTCATTAACAATTTTATTTGGGGATTTCTCTTATTTAAATTGAAGAATTATTTTTGGGTGAATGAAATCTGAGATTGAATCTTGGTGAAAAATTATTAGTGTGATGGCTTCTTCAAGCATTCTAATTCTTGATTGCAAATTAGATGGGAAGAATTACTCCTTTTAGGAAATAAAAAATAAAAAATGTATTGCTTGCAAAAGATTTGTGGGAATTCGTAGAAGAAAATAAAGAATCCCTTATTGATTATAGAGAGTTAGCCCAATTTAAAAGAAAGAATAATGAAGCCTTAGCTATTATTGGTATGTTTGTTGTTGATGAAATCATCCCACAAATTCAAGATATTGATAATGCAAATGATGCTTGGAAAACACTTAAGGAATATTTGAAAAGCCTACAAAGACTAGGATTTTGCATCTAAAAAGGAAATTACATAATTTAAGAATGACAAATGATCAGGATGTGACAGATCATCTTACAAAATTAAAGGAGATAAAGAATCAATTAGAGGCTATGGGAGAGAATGTTGAAGAAAAATCATTAGTTGAGATAACTCTTAATAGTCTCCCCACAGTGTATGAATATCTTGTAGTGCCCACCTTTTTCTAGCCTCTATGATCTCGCTGAATTCTTAAACCCCGTTATGGATTTTGGATATGTTGGTTTGCTTTCATGAACACGTATGGTGATTTGGAGCGCGTAAAGCTAATTTAACTAGATTAGTAGGTTGACACCTTTTATTTGATATTGTGGACACTAACACTTTCCTATGTGATTTAGGTCAAATTGATACATGTTGGATAATTAGTTAGTCACATACCTTGATTTTGTAACGTATTTGTTTTGCTGATGAGGATACATGATGACATGGTGATATGACATGATATGTATTGTAATACCTAACATACGACGAATTGTGTGAGATTGTGCATTCCACATTGATGATGGTGATATCATTAATTTACATGTTTGAATCTATTCGCTTAGTAAGCAGCTAGTTTACTCTTGTATTGGACAGATGCGGTTAATGTGTGCAATGAGTGTGCAGGTGACAGGTCATAGGAGAACGTGGGATTCAGACTAGCTACACAATCTTGCACAAGCAGCCCACGGGCTGAGTCCTAGCCATGTTCTTTGTGTGAAGCCTTAGTATAGGTGATTATTATTTTGGGCACTATGGGTGACCCCAATGTATGTAAAGTATTGTGTTTTGATTTATTAATTTTGGTTAGGGTAGTTGGTTATGATGTAAACTTGTTTTGGGAGTTAATAACTCCTCTTTCTTTTTAATTGTTGATTATGTTTAATGTGTCTCTTAATAACAAGGGTTTAGGGTCACATGTGAGACCCTTGGGTGGTCCCCACACCCTCTACCCTTGTGCCAAAAATGCAAAACCCGAAATTAGGGTATTTTGGGCATTTTTGGGGGTCCCTTTTTAGCTTGGGAGTTCCCCCAACACAAAAATGAGCCCTTGGACCCTACCTAATGGGTAGGGGGGCTTATTTTCAAGGCTTGAGGGAGTTTTCCCTCCCTTTCTACCCTTGTTTTGTCACATCCATGTAAGGGATGTGGATTTGTGTATTTATCAAAAGTTGCTCTTATTTTGTCTTGCTAACATTTTAGGGAATTTGGGAGAAAAGGGCAAAAAGATAATTTCACCCTTTCTCTCTTTTGTTTTGGCATCTTTGACCTTTTTGGAGGGAGAGGGGTGACACATGTCACCCCCTCATTTGTGAGGATGCTTGCTCTCTCCTCTTCAAATTCCCATCCATGGGAATAGTGAGGAGCTTCTTCTTCTTCTTTTTTGGTTGGTTCTTCTTTTCTTGGAGTTTTGGCTTGGTGCTTGAGAGATTTTGGAGCTTGAGGATTGCTTGAGGAAGAAAGTTACAAAATCTTATTTTGGAGAGCTATTAGAGGTAACCTCTTGAGCTCATTTATGTGGTATGTTCCTTTGCTAAATCTTAGCTTGCTCATAGTTGGTTTAATTGTTTAGTTGCTTGTATAGTTTTGTTGCTTGAGTATATTGTGTCTTGTTTTACTCCATCCATCATATGGCTTGATGGATGTTTGAGTTATTTGGGGAAGAGAGAGGGATTTTCCTCTCAAACCCCATGGCTTGATGGGCAAGCCATGTCGGTTTCTTTACTCCCCTCATATGGTTTGAGGTGGGTAAAGGGGATTCATTTGGTTTGAACCCCTTTCCCATTCTTGGAGAGGAAACCCAAGGGGTTTGAAAATCCTCCCAAGAAGGATTTTGGAGAATGGATGGAGTAATAAGGAGGATCTTGTTGACTTCGGAGAAATAAGGTGGAGAAGGAAGTTTGTTGTGTGCACTCTTTTGTTAGATCACACCTTATGTCATTTTCGGGTATCTCATCTACTCTTCCCCAAATTTAGAGGATGAATATGGTTTCTCCTCTTTTCTTTTATTGCTCAATGTTGTGTTTTCCTTTGTGCATAGTTTGGTCTTGTTTGTGAGTGTATTGTGGTGTTTGTCTCCCTAAAGATCTTGTGCTCAAGTTGTGAAAGCTAGCTCTCTCTCCCATGGGCTTGGGGGAGGCTAGCATGTCTTCCAACCCTTGGAAAGGCCTGTAATGATGCCTGAAGGTTGGGAGGTTAAACAAGCCTTGTTCTCTTGAAGTTGAATCCTTGCATAGCATTCGAAGATTGGAGCCTTGTACTTGAGGTGTGCTTGTGTATCTTTGGTGGCATGGTCTTATTTGACTCCCCTCTTGTTTTGGAAATTCTCCCTCTCGAAAGTTGAAATTCTCATGTAATCTTGATTTACATATGTTGTTGTGACATTTCTTCATTCTTGGAAAGAGAACTTGAAAGTTTGAACCCTTATGTATTTTAAACATTTTGGAATCATGGTGTGGTTGAGAGCTCAAGCTCCTTGGAAAACAATGTTGTAACAAGTTTGATCTATTTAATAGGAAATTGATGGCAACCTTTTTAAAAGAAAGTTAGTATGTTATGGAATTTTAGGGTTAACCTTGTAAGAAGATATTACACTTCTTTCATTATTTTCCTTCCATGTGAAATTTAATGAGTTGTTCTTATTAGTAAATCATACTTGAATAGGTAATCTCCTTTGAAATTTTGAATACATAAGTCTCTTTTAAGTTGGAAATACTTTGTTACATTTATTTTATCTCAAATATGTAAATCATCATGACTTAAATAGTTATAGCACAAGTTGTAAATTCTGTCTTTCCAAGTTAATAAACTAAGAATGAAGTCTTCATAGTATGAAATATTTATTTCCTTTTATTGTGTACAAATTATCTCACTCAGAATTTATCTATTTCAATACTTTTTCTAAATGTAACTGTATTCTAGTCTATGAAAGTCTTAACTTAATGGTTTTACTAACATAGTATTTCATTGCAGATTTATATATATAAACTGAAATACACTTATAATGGAATATGAATTTTATATACACATATATATTTACTCACGCACAGATATAATTTTGTAGCTAAACACGTTTAGGATAAAATAAATAAAAATAAAAATAAAAACGTTTTTATTAGTGTACAGTTTTAAAAAAAATCAAAACAAAAAAAAAAAAATAATGTTTGGGGGGTTGGCCCCCAACCTCGCATGCATTTTTATTAAAAAAAAAAAGGGTTGAAATGGGGGAGGGTCGGCCCCCCCCCTGCCGATGTCCTTGTCCCACGGTGGTGGTGCCGCCCCCCCACAACCTGGCTCGCGCGCCCCCGTCCACTCTCCAATCGCTACCCCACGCAGCCTCCTCTCCACCCGCGCCACGCTGCCCCACCAACACTTCCCCCCTGCGCATTTTCACGGGCCCGTGGTCCCTCCAAAACCCGCACGCCTCACACCGCCCCGCGCGACCTCGGTCTCCCTCCGCAGCCCTTCCACCACCTCGCGCCAACCCCACACCCTCTCTTGATCGCCCCATGCGGCCACATCTCGTCATAGCCTCCTCTCTCAACCCCCAAAGAAAAGTAAGATTCGCCCTCACTATATGACAACAACAAATAATAAATATAAATATATATTTATGCCAAAACAAAAAACAAAAAAAAACAATATAGGAAGGGTATTCAAAATCAAAGGAAAGGAATAAACTCTTTAGCTTCTTTCCTTCAGCTTGCAAATGTAAAAAAAAAAAGAAGGGGAAAGAAAATAAGAGAGAAATTTTAAATGAAAAGAAAAAGAGATATAAGGACAATTTAGGGCATTTTTAGGGCAGCTTAGATCTAGGGTGAGATAGATTTTATCCTTTGGCTCACAATCAATTCTTCATCCTTTTTGGAACCGTGTGTTTTTAAATATGAATGGAAAATAAAGTTTAAGAGGTGTGCATGTGGGCAAATAAAATACAAGGGGAAAATCTAGATAAATAAAAAGGAGTGAAGCCTCATTTTTTTAGGTTGTCCCTAGTAAATCTAATCATAATTAATTAAACGAAAATTGTCTTCGGGCTAGTAGTTGAGAAATTGGGTTGTTCAATTTAGTTTAAATTAAATAATTTCGGGAATCAGTTTTGCATCATTAGTTTTGGTAGTGTTAGTAATCACCTTCAAAAAAAAATTATTACCCTAATTTTAGTCACACTTGGGTATGGGTTGCGTTGTCCCAAGACGGGGCATTACATTTGGTATCAGAGCGATGGTTCGCACACGCGGACGCTCTGGGTAGAACTTTTAACTGGTTATAAATGTTTTCATAATATTAAAAGTAAAACAATTAAAATCGTTTCCGCTAAAGTATTCCATGGGTAAACTTATCTCTTGAATAACCACTTGGAGTGAAATGTTGCTAAGACAATAGATGGTAGGCGCATTGCGCTCACTTAATTTGTTTAAAATAATCAGTAAAACTTAAGAGCAATGTCGTGTTTAGATGACGTGCAAAATGGCTTTTTGTTCTCCATAGTAGTAATGGATGGGATAATCTTGTTTCCTAGTAACTTGTGAAGCCGCATCAACTTTTAAAATCAACTTTTAAAACCCTTTGATCGTATAGATAAAATAATTTTTTTGAGCTCTTTTAATCGCATATGGTTGGTACAACATCTTAAAATTGGAGTAAAATCGTTTCGATGTGGACTTGTAAAGTGGAAAGCGTTAGTAGGAAATTTCAAAATTTTGGCTTCTAACTTGTAGTATTTCTCCTTGTCCACTGGTTACAATGATTAGATTCGAGAAAAAGGAATAGATAATTAGTCTGTCAAGTGTGTTTAAAAGCCTCTAGATGTTTTGTTCAAAATACAAACTTGTAAATAACATTATTTAGCCCCGGAAAGTATGCCATATCTAGAGTTTCGATCATCAGTTTTTCATTTTGTGAGTTGCGTCGGGTTCTCTATTTATAGAAGAATAGAGTCAAGCTGTTAGAACTCATTTTTGAATTGGGATTACTTATTTTCAAGATCCTTTTTGTAGCCTTTTGTCACTATAAATATGCTGGTATACTATAGTAAAGCTGTAATAGTTGGCCTTGAGATAGTGCTTCCGATTTGAAACCTATTCACCAGTAATTAGAAATGTATGTTTTGTTTGACTCTTTGTTTAATAGAGAATTGACTGAAAGCCTTGTTTCACCATGTGGGTGTTGGGTGCATGTCTGGCGGGATCCCTTAGTAGCCTCTTTCTCTAGTTTGTGGAACAATGAAATTAGGTCTTTATAAATAAATAGGTTTCTTAGAACACCTTTGGGAGTGAAACATGTTACAATATAGTTTCTGTTTTAAAGTACGTGTTCTAGGTTGAATGCTAAGACCCAAAATAAATTGTGTGCAACCAGTCATCTTGATTTGCTAGCAACCTGGGTTAGGTATGTCTTTCTGGTCATCAAAGGTGTAGTTGTTGGTGTCGAAAATATTAAGTAGGTCGAATAAGAATGTGAAATTGTAACCTTGTTATAGGAAATTTGTTATGACATTTGATCGGTTGTTTCTTGTCTAAGTGATCCTTTGTTCTTGGGAATGTCAATTGTCGTGTTAGAGGAGCCTCTATAGATCTAATGAAACCTTTTGGTATGGGTGTAAAATAAATGACTGTATCTTGTATAGAACCACCCAATGTGATAAAATAGTCTTTCACGTCTTGATATTTCATTACTAGGAAATTTGAAATGATTTCGACTCCTCTTGTTTCTATTGTTAATCTTAATTTCATAACCCTTTTATAAGGAAATTTACCAAATGTTCATATGTTCTTGTTGTTGCCTTTTTAAAAGTGTGAATTAAAATTAAGGATAATTGAATGAAAATAATTGCTATCTCTTCTCTAAACAATAAATGATAAGGGAAGGGAAATTTAGTGTCTTTTTTATATGGTGGTGTTGCTTGAAGTGATATTTCTTAGCTAATTTATCCTCTTCACGTAACGTAGGAATACATTGTGCTATTATAAAATGAATATAGTTTTCACAAACTCCAAATTCTCAGCAAAGCTCTTGGTATAACTTCTAGAGTTAACTTCGGAAATGATCTAGTTAATTTTCTTAACCCCTTTGGAGCTCGATAAACCTATTTTCATACCTTAACCTCTTAATTAAGTTTTGTTGCATGGTAACTTAGTTAAAACCTTATTACTTTAGTAATTACAGATGTGAAATCAACTCTCCTCAAGTTGATTTAAAATGTTATGAGTTAATCATGTTTATAATGCTTGTACTTATGTGTAGAAATAAGGGAATTACCCTCTTCTAACCTCAAATTAGTGGACTTATAAGATCAATGGTCATGCAAAATTTTTATATCTATAATAAATATAAACAACGATATTGTATCCCTCTTGGAAAGAAAATAAAATGAAATGAATTAAGTGTTGAACACTTTCTTGGTTAGGCACTATGTTGTATCGATGATGGTGTTGATTGTGAAAGAGCAAGTAATGTGGTCCTTTGTGGGTGAAAGTAATGTCTCAAAATCCACAAAAGTATATATTTATATATAAATCTAAAAACACAATTGTGAGCGCTTACCTTATAAGCAGTAATGGAATATTGTAATTATTTGTATCTTGGAAAACTCGTTATATATATAATTAAACAATGTTGGTTGGATAAACAATGTTAATCATTGTTACCCCTCAAAAAGCTAAAATTGTGGCGATCCTAAAATTATTGCTTCAATTGTGATAGGTGTCGATTACTAGTTTTGTCTTGTGATGTTCATATGGTTTACACACTTAATGTTGGAAAGTCTGTAAGAAACTTAGGTATTGATTTGTCTCCCTAAAAATCTAGGTGAGAGAGTTATCACGATTGATAGAATGGTTGTGGTGATCTCGCAAATCCGTTATGCTCTGACCAATTAGATTCTTAGGAAACTCCTTTATAAGATTCATCCACATAGAAGAACTCTTAGTATGTTATTATAATGTAAATGATGAGAGACCTTATTACAAGGACTAAAAATAATGACGAACTAGCCTTCCATCTACCGTGGGTAAAGACGTCCTTTGTAATCAGCATAAACACTACTTTTAAAATATATGTATACAGATAAATTGAACTTATGTTGGGGTCCTCTTGAAAACACGGTTCTATTTTCTTTTACCACTCAAATAGGGTGGCGTGATTCAAATTTCTTTGTGTAATATGAATTCCACCCTTGTTAATAAGTGTAATTATTTTATACCTTATTGGGCTAAAATTTCGACCAAATAATTGTTGAGTAAAAGTTAACGTAAGTCAGAGATCTTGAGAAGAATTAGACCTTACCTTTCATTAAAGGAAAATGAGTGTTTAACTCTTGCATGCTTGAGGAAAGTATGGACGGAAAAGTTTTTGCATTCCATCATGTTGGTATTTTGTAAATTTTGTTAAGTATGTTGATATGATTTGGGAAACACTCTCTTTAAATGGATTTTGTTTTTGCGTAACTCATTCTTGTTTTCTTTTGATTATAATAATTAGGAAATGATAAAAATAAAGTAAAACTTTTTATTGAACTGAAAAATTGTGGATTGTTGTTTCATTAAGAAGTTATGTCTTGTTTGGGGCGTAGAAAGTTCTAAAATTGCTTTGTCATAATGAGAACTCATATAAACCAACTTACAAACAATAATAAAATAAATTTTCGTTTATGAGACTTATAAATCATCTTGTCTCGGAATGGAAATGTTTTATAAACGGTACATGCTATGAAACCTTGGAAAACAAATTAGAAAGCTAATTCTAACCTAGTAGTGGACTATATATTCCACCCACAAATTTTATTTTAATTTTCTTACAATCATTTAGCGAACAAAAATAAATAAATTAAGAAATTAATAAATAAAGACCAAATTAAGACAACTCCTTTAACTATGTTTGATAGTATGTGAATATTCTTCCTTGATCTTAGTGAATAATGTCGATTATTGAACCATTTTAAAAGGACTCGTGAACCTTCCTTTTTCAATAGTTAGAGTGATGATGAGTTAGGAGATGAGACCTCACGAAACTTGGAAACTTTTTCTTTCTCAGTGTGTGATATGTGTGACACCTTGGATAGTTTCCTTAAAGTGTTATAGTACACAATTAATATTCAAAAACTTTTAAATTCATTTTGAAACAACATTTATGTTTCCTTCGCTCACCCATCATGTTGGACCTTCTTATTTGGACCCTAATATGAAACATATATGATGAGGAAAATGAAATTCGGTTTATACACTCCCCTTTGGTTAATACTACCCTATTTGAAATATACTTGTTCTTGGACCTAGTTACGCTTCAAAAAGACATGTTGTAAAAACAAAAATAAAAAAATAAAAATAAATAATATGTTAGTTCCTTTAAGAATGATCTTAATGTAGTACTCTCACTACGATGTGATATCCAATAAAATCTTATCCCTAGCTCTTCCAGTGACTTCCCGGAGGAAGTCTAATTTTAGGAGAGGGGGATGTAGTGCCCACCTTTTCTAGCCTCTATGATCTGCTGAATTCTTAAACCCCAGTTATGGATTTTGGATATGTTGGTTTGCTTTCATGAACACGTATGGTGATTTGGAGCGCGTAGCGCTAATTTAACTAGATTAGTAGGTTGACACCTTTTATTTGATATTGTGGACACTAACACTTTGCTATGTGATTTAGGTCAAATTGATACATGTTGGATAATTAGTTAGTCACATACCTTGATTTTGTAACGTATTTGTTTTGCTGATGAGGATACATGATGACATGGTGATATGACATGATATGTATTGTAATACCTCACATACGATTAAATTGTGTGAGATTGTGCATTCCACATTGATGATGGTGATATCATTAATTTACATGTTTGAATCTATTCGCTTAGTGAGCAGCTAGTTTACTCTTGTATTGGACAGATGCGGTTAATGTGTGCAATGAGTGTGCAGGTGACAGGTCATAGGAGAACGTGGGATTCAGACTAGCTACACAATCTTGCCTGAAGCAGCCACGGGGTGAGTCCTAGCCATGTTCTTGTGTGAAGCCTTAGTATAGGTGATTATTATTTTGGGCACTATGGGTGACCCCAATGTATGTAAAGTATTGTGTTTTGATTTATTAATTTTGGTTAGGGTAGTTGGTTATGATGTAAACTTGTTTTGGGAGTTAATAACTCCTCTTTCTTTTAATTGTTGATTATGTTTAATGTGTCTCTTAATAACAAGGGTTTAGGGTCACATGTGAGACCCTTAGGTGGTCCCCACACCCTCTGCCCTTGTGCCAAAAATGCAAAACCCGAAATTAGGGTATTTTGGGCATTTTGGGGTCCTTTAGCTTGGGAGTTTCCCAACACAAAAATGAGCCCTTGGACCCTACCTAATGGGTAGGGGGCTTATTTTCAAGGCTTGAGGAGTTTTCCCTCCTTTACTCCTTGTTTTGTCACATCCATGTAAGGGATGTGGATTTGTGTATTTATCAAAAGTTGCTCTTAATTTGTCTTGCTAACATTTTAGGGAATTTGGGAGAAAAGGGCAAAAAGATAATTTCACCTTTCTCTCTTTTGTTTTGGCATCTTTGACCTTTTTGGAGGGAGAGGGTGACACATGTCACCCCCTCATTTGTGAGGATGCTTGCTCTCTCCTCTTCAAATTCCCATCCATGGGAATAGTGAGGAGCTTCTTCTTCTTTTTTTTGGGTTGGTTCTTCTTTTCTTGGAGTTTTGGCTTGGTGCTTGAGGGAATTTGGAGCTTGAGGATTGCTTGAGGAAGAAAGTTACAAAATCTTATTTTGGAGAGCTATTAGAGGTAACCTCTTGAGCTCATTTATGTGGTATGTTCCTTTGCTAAATCTTAGCTTGCTCATAGTTGGTTTAATTGTTTAGTTGCTTGTATAGTTTTGTTGCTTGAGTATATTGTGTATTGTTTTACTCCATCCATCATATGGCTTGATGGATGTTTGAGTTATTTGGGGGAAGAGAGAGGGATTTTCCCTCTCAAACCCCATGGCTTGATGGGCAAGCCATGTCGGTTTCTTTACTCCCCTCATATGGTTTGAGGTGGGTAAAGGGGATTCATTTGGTTTGAACCCCTTTCCCATTCTTGGAGAGGAAACCTAAGGGGTTTGAAAATCCTCCCAAGAAGGATTTTGGAGAATGGATGGAGTAATAAGGAGGATCTTGTTGACTTCGGAGAAATAAGGTGGAGAAGGAAGTTTGTTGTGTGCACTCTTTTGTTAGATCACACCTTATGTCATTTTCGGGTATCTCATCTACTCTTCCCCAAATTTAGAGGATGAATATGGTTTCTCCTCTTTTCTTTTATTGCTCAATGTTGTGTTTTTCCTTTGTGCATAGTTTGGTCTTGTTTGTGAGTGTATTGTGGTGTTTGTCTCCCTAAAGATCTTGTGCTCAAGTTGTGAAAGCTAGCTCTCTCTCCCATGGGCTTGGGGGAGGCTAACATGTCTTCCAACCCTTGGAAAGGCCTGTAATGATGCCTGAAGGTTGGGAGGTTAAACAAGCCTTGTTCTCTTGAAGTTGAATCCTTGCATAGCATTCGAAGTTGGAGCCTTGTACTTGAGGTGTGCTGGAGTATCTTTGGTGGCATGGTCTTTTATGACTCTCTTCTTGTCTTGGAAATTTCCCTCTTGAGAGTTGAAATTCTCATGTAATCTTGATTTACATATGTTGTTGTGACATTGCTTCATTCTTGGAAAGAGAACTTGAATGTTTGAACCCTTATGTATTTTAAACATTTTGGAATCATGGTGTGGTTGAGAGCTCAAGCTCCTTGGAAAACAATGTTGTAACAAGTTTGATCTATTTAATAGGAAATTGATGGCAACCTTTTTAAAAGAAAGTTAGTATATTATGGAATTTTAGGATTAACCTTGTATGGAAATATTACACTTCTTTCATTATTTTCCTTCCATGTGAAATTTAATGAGTTGTTCTTATTAATAAATCATACTTGAATAGGTAATCTCCTTTGAAATTTTTAAGACATAAGTCTCTTTTTTGGTTGGAAATACTTTGTTACATTTATTTTTATCTCAAATATGTAAATCATCATAACTTAAATAGTTATAGCACAAGTTGTAAATTCTGTCTTTCCAAGTTAATAAACTAAGAATGAAGTCTTCATAGTATGAAATATTTATTTCCTTTTCATTGTGTACAAATTATCTCACTCGAGAATTTCTCTATTTCAATACTTCTTCTAAATGTAATCGTATTCTAGTCTATGAAAGTCTTAACTTAAAGGTTTTACTAACATAGTATTTCATTCATGATTTATATATATAAAAGTGAAATACACTTATAATGGAATATGAATTTTATATACACATATATATTTACTCATACGAGATATAATTTTGTAGCTAAACACGTTTAGGATAAAATAAATAAAAATAAAAATAAAACGTTTTTATTAGTGTACAGTTTTAAAAAAATCAAAAAAAAAAAAAAAAATAATGTTTGGGGGGGGAGGTTCGGCCCCAACTCGCACATGATTTTTATTAAAAAAAAAAAAAAAAAAAAGGGGTTGAAATGGGGAGGGTCGGTCCCCTCCCCCTCCCACTTGGTGGATTGTCCCACGATGGTGGCTTGCCCCCACAACCATGCTTTGCTGCGCCCCTCCACTCTCCATCGCTGCCCCACGCAGCTCCCTCTCCTCCACCCGCGGCCACGCTGCCCCACCAACACTTCCCCCCTGCGCATTTTCACGGGCCCGTGGTCCCTCCAAAACCCGCACGCCCTCACACCGCCCCGCGCGACCTCGGTCTCCCTCCGCAGCCCTTCCACCTCGGTTTGAACCCCACACCCTCTCTTGATCGCCCATGCGGCCACATCTAAATCATAGCCTCCTCTCTCAACCCCCAAAGAAAAGTAAGATTCGCCCTCACTATATGACAACAACAAATAATAAATATAAATATATATTTATTCCAAAACAAAAAAAAAAAACAATATAGGAAGGGTATTCAAAATCAAAGGAAAGGAATAAACTCTTTAGCTTCTTTCCTCAACTTGCAAATGTGAAAAAAAAAGGGGGAAAGAAAATAAGAGAGAAATTAAATGAAAAGAAAAAGTGATATAAGGAAAATTTAGGGCATTTTTTTTTAGGGCAACTTAGATCTAAAGTGAGATAGATTTTATCCTATGGCTCCCAATCAATTCTTCATCCTTTTGGAACCGGTGTTTTTAAATATGAATGGAAAATAAAGTTTAAGAGGTGTGCATGTGGGCAAATAAAATACAAGGGGAAAATCTAGATAAATAAAAAGGAGTGAAGCCTCATTTTTTTAGGTTGTCCCTAGTAAATCTAATCATAATTAATTAAACGAAAATTGTCTTGGGCTAGTAGTTGAGAAATTGGGTTGTTCAATTTAGTTTAAATTAAATAATTCGGGAATCGGGTTTTGCATCATTAGTTTTGGTAGTGTTAGCGATCACCTTGAAAAAAAAAAATTTATTACCCTAATTTTAGTCACACTTGGGTTTGGGTTGCGTTGTCCCAAGATGGGGCATTACATATCTAATCACATCTTTAGAAGTTGTTGATAAGATTGATACTCTAACATTTGAAGAATTAAGTGGATACTTGTTGCATAGAAGAACAAAGAGTTAGAAGGAAGTTTGATGAAACTAACTCTACTGAGCAAGCCTACTTTTCAAGAGGCAGATTCAGAGGTAACAAGATGCAAAGTCAAGACAAGATGGCTATAGAATCCAAGCAAAGGATGAACCAAGGAGAAGATAAAAGAAGGCAACAAAAGCATAAGGTGAAGTGCTTCAATTGTGGTAAATTGGGCCATTTTCAATGGGAATGTACAAAAAGAATCTAGAGATGCACAATTGGTCTAGAAAGCAAACCAACAACATGACAAATCAAGTAGAAAGGGAAGGTAATCTCTTCATTGCATCCTTATATGCTCAAGATACTTCAAATGATGTTTGGTATATAGATTTAGGAGAAAGTAAGCATATGGCTTTTAAGAAAGAAAATTTCAAATCTATTGAAAAAGATGAAGAATGTGAAAGAGAAAAGATATTGCTTGGTGATAATAGTGCTTATAGTATAGAGGGCCATGGTGATGTTCCTATTAAAATGAATAATGGTGAAGTAAAATGTATTACTAATGTGATGTATGTACCTAGTTTAAAGAAGAATCTTCTTTCAGTTAGTCAAATCACAAAGCAAGGTTTCAAAGTTGAATTTTATAAGGATAATTGTTTGATTAAGGATATGAAACATGGTTACAAAGTGATTGCATCAGGTACTCTAGATGGGGGAATATATAAATTTGATGAAGTACATGTATGCATGCTCTTGTTGCATCACATGACAATACTAGTGTGTTATGGCATTTAAGATTTGGGCACCTTAATTATCAAAGTTTGGGTTTAATGAAGAAATTGGACATGGTGTATGGTCTTCCAAAAATTCATTCAGATTCAAATGTGTGTGAAGGTTGTTTGTATGGGAAACAACATAGAGATAGTTTTGAGAAGAATGGGGCATATAGAGCAAGAGAAAAACTTGAGATAGTGCATAGTGATGTTATTGGTCCATTTCCTACTCCTTCCTTTGTAGGATCAAAATATGTGTTGACTTTAATTGATGATTTCTCAAGAAAAATTGGATTTATTGTCTCAAGAACAAAAGTGAGGTGTTTGAAAAGTTTAAGACATTTAAATCTCTAGTAGAAAATGAGAGTGGGAGAAAAATTAAAGTTCTTAGAACAGATAATGGAAGAGAGTATATCAAAAAAGAGTTTTTTTTTTTTTGTGATAATGTAGGTATTAAAAGGCAGTTAACAATTAGATACACACCTCAACAAAATGGGGTTGCAGAAAGGAAAAATAGAACCTTAGAAGAAATGGCTAGGTGCATGCTTAAGACTAAGGATTTTCCGATTCCTTTTGGGTTGAAGCAATAGTTATTGCTACCTACATATTAAATAGATCTCCCACAAAACTTGTAAGAAATATGACACCTCATGAGGCATGGTATGGTAGTAAGCCATCAGTCAATTATTTTAGAGTGTTTGGATGTAATGCCTATGCTCATGTGCCCGATGAATTAAGGAATAAACTTGATAAGAAAAGCATGAAATGTATCTTCATTGGTTATAGTGAACAATCTAAAGGCTATAGGCTATATGATCGTCAAACTGAAATGGTAATTATCAGTAGGGATGTTGTGTTTGATGAAAGTCTTCATAAGGAATCTACATTTACTTTTGAGATACTTTCTGAAGTTGAAGATGTAGAAAATGAAGAAAATAGTGATAATGAACAAATCCCCCAATGAAAATAAAAAGTCTTCAAGAAATTTATCAAAAGAGTAAGCAAGTTGAAAAATATCATCATGTTAACTATGCCTTGATGACTAGAATAGAGAAGGTAAATGATCCCCAATCTTATGAGGAAGTAAAAAGAAAGAAAGAGTGGGAATATGCAATGCAAGAAGAGTATGACTCTTTAATGAAAAACAATACACGGGAATTGACAGAACTTCCTAAAGGTAAAAATCTTGTAGGTATTAAATGGGTCTATAAGACGAAGTTTAGATCTAATGGATGCATTGAAAAATTCAAAGCATGTCTTGTTGCAAAAGGATTTTCTCAAAAATAAGGGGTTGATTTTAGTGAGACATTTGCTCCAGTGGAAAAAATGAATACAATAAGGCTTGTTCTTGCTTTGGTTGCTAACTTTAAATGGTAGGTTCATCAAATGGATGTAAAGAATGCATTCCTCAATGGTGAGCTACATGAGGAGATCTACATGGAGCAACCACATGGATTTGTGAGAAAGGGACAAGAGCATCTTGTTTACAAGTTGAAGAAATATTTATATGGCTTAAAGCAAGCACTAAGGGTATGGTATGCAAAGATTGATGAGTACTTCAACATGAAGGTTTTGTAAAAGTCCCTCTAACCCTAATCTTTATGTGAAAAAGAGTGATGTTGGAATAGTAATTGTGGTGAGATTATCCTCCAAAAGAGGGTTGTCACCTCCAAATATATTGTGCAACTAACCTTTGTGACCCCATTCTCGTAGTCCAAAGGCATTACTTAGAATAGAAGGTACAAAGCGAAAGATTTCCACTATAATTACAAGTAATCTTGACATGTTAATTGATGGAACAAAGAAAAGATTAAGGGAAAATTTTGAGATGACTAATTTAGGATTGCTTCATTATTGTCTTGGCATACAAGTATGGCAGAAAGATGACATGATACTACTCTCTCAATCCAAATATGCACATGATTTGTTGGTCAAATTTAAAATGGAAAATTGTAAAGCTTCTACTACTCCAGTGGAAGTAGGGATGAAATTATCAACAAATGATGATTCATGATATGTAAATGGCACACTATTCAAACAGTTAGGGGAAGTCTTATTTATCGACAATAACTAGGCACGACATTGCTTATGCGAGTTAGCCTAGCTTCTAGGTTTATGTCATCTCCCAAAATTCCTCATTGGAAAGATGCTAAAATAATTTTGAGATATGTCAAAGGAACTCAATTTTTTGGGATTGAGTATTTTACATTGAAATATCCTAGTTGGGATCTTACCACAAAATTGACAAAACACAGAAATTTGCAGCAAATACTAAATCTAATTTTTCTGATTTTTATGCAGAAAATTACAGCTAGGGCAGCGAACAGTAAAATGTGAATAACTCTCAAAATATCCGTTCAAAACACTTGAAAATTTAAAGAGAACTAGATAATAATATAAAGAACACAAGGGAAATATTTTTGGAATTTTTCAGTCACTATATCGCTGCCAGAAAATTACAGCGTGCCTAAAATAGCCGGGAAACTTCGAAAATTAATATCTTTCCGAATACAAATGCAATAATGGTGAAACTTTGGAAATAACATATATAAATATAGTAGATGATTTTCCAACCTTCGAGATCTGGAAACCCTAGAAATTAGGGCTGCAATTTCCCAAACAAGTCGCCCCCTTTGGAAAATGGTCAAAACCCTTGTGAAACCCTCTCTGTAGATGATGTCGAATCCTTCCTCTATGGCTGCCGTAGGTCCGATCCGAAAACCAGCTGAAAATCTCCACAAAAACTCTCAAAAATCCTCAAACCCTAATTCTGAAAATTTTGAAAATATCTCTGTAAAACCAGCCCTAAAATCTGCTCCAAATGACAAGCTAGGGTAGATCTTCCACTACCGAAGAATGCCCTGCTAGCTAGGGATGGATCTCTCACCACCGAAGCTAGGGTTCCCATGGGATCTTACTCCACAAGCTAAAAGTTTGCAAACAGCAGTTGCACCATGAAAAGAAATATAAGTGTATGTATGAGTGACTATCCTTTCACCCCTCTTCTCCTTTTATAACCTTTTCATGTCAAAGAAACCCTAAAACCCCCCAAGGCGCACTTTCCCATGGAGAGGGCCCATTTAATAAATATTTTAAAGTTACTTTTTCCCCCTAGGCGCCTTGGCCCAAAAAGGCGCCCCCAACAAAGAAATATAACATTAAATGCAATACATATCCCTCAAGTCGCCAAAAAGGTACTTTAAGTGGCCCCAACGAAGAAACATAACATTAAATGCCAGAAGTGTCCACTTAAGTGATCCCAACGACAAAATAGAATACAAAGGGCCCATTAGACCCTCCCAACGCCCAAAATATAACAAAACCCTAGTAGGAAACCAGACAACCATCCCCAATAACCTCCAAAGTCGTTAGTCCCTTGGGAATGACCAGGGCTAAGACCAAAATAGGGCCGTTAGGCCAACTGCTCGGAATTGGGGACATTACATACATGTGGTTATATATCTTTAATAGGTTGTACATATTTTGATTGGGTTGGATGTATAGATGATCGCAAATCTACTACAGGTTTTGTGTTCAACATTGGATCTGGTGTTATCTCATGGTCTAGCAAAAAGCAACCAACAATTGCATTATCATCAACAGAGGCAGAATATGCTTCAGCATGTGCAACTGCTCATGAAGTAGTATGGTTGAGGAGAATACTCACGTTGATTTACATTTTCCTCAAAATCAATCTTTTATACTATATTGTGACAACAAAAGTACAATTCAATTGGCAAAGAATCTTTTCTATCATGCAAGAACTAAACATGTGGAGATTCATCATCACTACATCAGAGAATTGATTCAAAATGATGTGATTCAACTTGTCTATTGCAACACTGAGGATCAAATTGTAGATATTTTCACCAAAGCATTAAGTGAAAGAAAGTTTGTAAAATTTAGAGATAAATTAGGGGTCAAGGAAATTATGTAAATGGGTACCTCGTAGCCATAAGACCCATAGAGGCTAGGCGGGACCCATAAAGTGTGGGGAGTTTTTTTAAGTTTGTGTAAGAATAAATTTATGGGGAGTGTTGGAATAAATTTATTAAAACTAGCATGTGCCTGCAATAAATATGGTCTGCACATACCAAAGACCACAAACCAAATCAGAAGCAAATAATATTTTATTCCATAGACCATCTAGAACTATCCTTTTGTATTTTTGCTCCTCCATTGTATTCTATAAATTGGTGTTGAATGAAAGCCTTAAGCAACCAATTCAGCCCAGATTTTCTTTTGTGTTTGTATGTCCGATAACGTGGAATACCTTTGTGAAATATGGAAATGTTATTGCTAATTTCTTGGTCATCTTCCTCTTGACTCCTAAAAATTCGATCAATGGATAGACTCTAAACTAAATCCTTCTTATCTCCTCTCATAGCCTCTATTATAGGCACACATATCCCACTGAAGTTCCTAGTGAACTTTCAATCAAAACTTGCCAAATTGTGAAATATTTGTACTTCAAAAGCATTCGCAACAATGACCACTCTAGTATCACTTACGCCTCTTCAAGATCCATCTTCAAACCTACATGAGAAATGACAAAACCCAAATATATAAGTTTCTCTTGCATGAAACTACACTTCTTTGAATTGATCAACAATGTTTCTTCCTTCAACCACTACAACACCTTCCTTATGTGCTTTAATGGTCTTCCCACGTCATGTTGAATATCGAATGTCATACGGATATATAATCACAAACTTCCCTAGAAATGGACACATGACTTCATTCATCAATCTCATAAAATTACTAAATACATTACGTAATCTAAATGACATCAAATGTCATTCAAACATCCTTACATCTTGAAGGTAGTCTTCTATTCCCCCCTCTCTAATGATAATATGATGGTATCTAATATTCAAATCAATCTTAGTGAAATATATTTCTCCACTCAAACAATACATGAGGTCATCCATGTGCGAGAAATGGAATCCTATACATTATAGTGATTTTATTATTTACTTTTGAATCGATGCACATGCATCACTCTCCATCATTCTTGAGCACTAGAACTACTGAGGACTATGCATGGACTTAGACTCTTTGTGATCAACCCCTTATCCAACAGTCCTTGAATCTGCTTTTCTATAGCTACATTCTCTTGTTGTGTCGTTCAATAAGTCACCTTGTTTAGAAAACTTGTCCTGGTATTAGATCCATGCGGTGGATTGTGTCTCCCATGGGTAGTAACCCACCTAGTAGGTCACTTAATACTACCTCCACGAACTCTTCCGACATCTCCTTCACATCATTTGAAAGTAACTCAACTATTCATGTCACGATGTCTGCAATCTCTTTTACACAGTCTCATCATTAGTGCAAGACATGTCTCGTTATACTTTACCTCATTCAAAACTATGTTCCTTGTATCATTAAGACCCTCATGTCCTCTTCCACTTCTTCATTCCGCTCTCGTAAAGGATTCAAAGTGTACTAATTTCTATCCTTCACTACTTTGTGAGTATATGTGTGACCATCGTGTTGTGCCTTCCAATCAAACTACCATGATTTTCGAAGTAATACATTACAAGAATCCATGTGCATTATGTCACAACATGAATTCATCCTCATACCTCACTATTTGGAATTTTCACGACTCTGTTCACTCACTAAGAGTTGGTGTCCCTTCTGTAACCATGAAACCTTGTAGGGATTAGGATGTGAAATCCTCTTCAACCCTAACTTATCCACCATCTCTTGTGCTACCAAGTTATTGGTGTTATCGTTATCCACTATCAACTTACAAACCTTACCTCCCACCTTACATGAGGTTCTAAACAATTTTGTTCCTTTGTGTTAGGCTAACTTCTTCCATTATTAGCTTAAAAAAAAAAAAGTGTTATATCATCAATGATTCTCCCATCTTTGGGTATTTTATATAGTCCATTCACATGTCACTCTCCTCCACTTATGCAATATGGGCACTTATATTGCCACATTTTCTTCTACCATCGTTTTGTGTGTGCGAGCACTCAAAAGACCTATGCCCTTATTCTTTGCACCGAAACATGTGTTGTTAGATCCTCGGCTTGCCCTAGAAAAATTTCATCTTCCTCTTTGTGTGTCCTCGTTGTAGGATGAAGTACTAGCCTCACCATCTTACACAAAGCTCCCTCTCACCACTTTGTCCACAACCTTGTGTGAGATTTCCCTTGCCTTGTGTCACACTTTTCTCTTTACACGAGAGCTTCTCTTCCACCCTCGACGCATACTAATAGGCCTCCTCCACAATTCGTGCGTATATTATCCCGAACTCATCCTAATTGAGAAACGCGTCCATTCATATAACGTAATATATTCCCCATGTCATCCTCTACATGAACCACATAAATGGTGAGTCTATAAAAATATCAATGTATTATTTCACACTGAGCTCCCTCTATCACAAATTTTGCAACCTCTTAAACAAGTTGAGTTAGTAGTCTACTTGAAATCATTTTGCCTTCATCTTCGCCTCCAATCTCTCCCAATTATTGATATTCGGTTTGCCTATACATACTCATTTTGTTTATACATGCTCCCACCAAAGTGAGACATGACCTTTTACTTTGGTGTGGGAAAACTTGAATCTTTTGAGATCTTCCACATCTTCATACTTGAAATACTTGGTTACTGAGACATTCGAAATAACTTGGGCTATCCAATTTAGGCTTACTCCTCGTTCTCCCAATAGCGTGTAGGATCCTTTCCTCCCTCCTTTCAGCTTGTGCTTCTCCTTCTGCGACTTGTGCCCTTGGCTCGGTGGGTGTCATTTCATTGTCGCTATCATCGCCCATATGACATGCATTCTCAATAGCCTCCAAATGTGCATGTATTATTCTCACAAACTCAACCAAGTCATCATGTCTTGCATTTTTGTTTGCTTAACAACTCTCTCGCATTTATTCTATTGTTTTCCATGAGCACTTTCTCAAGAATAAGAGATTTACAAATTTTGCAACCTTCATACCTTCTACCCGACAACCACTACGCTAGAAAATGTCTACAATGATTTTCTACCCACAATCGCAAACGAAGAAAATCCCCAATGTTTATTGTGTGACCCTTACACCTTTTACCCAACAAATGCCTTGATGGAAGATGTCCACAACGATTTTCTACACACATTCACAAATGAGGAAAACCACAATACTCATTGTGCCTCTCTTACTGAGGAAAGAAATCTTTCTAATACGAGAATAATGGAGACACGGCATTGGACCCCAATTAAGAGTAGCCTCAACCACACAATCCTCAAAGTTACACAAAACAATACCGGATATATAACAAAACACAAGATCACAACTTTCTTATTGATTCAAAAAGAACACACATACACATAAGGATCGCTAATAATATAGCCTCAACAATATCCTAAGAGATAAATACAATCACAATCAAGCAGTCTCACTTCAAGAATCTACGCCATCACTAAATGTTTGGTAACTCTATCTCATCACTAGATCTACTGTTTTACTTTGAGGTTTATGGGTTTGTTTATATAAGCAGGCAAGCCACCCATAGGCATCCTTAAGCTTAGCTATACGCTACCCATCAAAACTCCTAAAGCTACAAAAATGTTACAAAACAAGGCCCAACTAACCCATATAAAGTGAGTCATCTTGACTTTGGACTTCCGCAAACTACACACTCCCATCCTTGGATTTGCACGGGTTCAACAAACCATCACAACTTTGGTAGACCTTCGCAGCATCATGACCTTCATGACATCGGTAGACCCTCACGACATGGCTTATACTTCCACGATGTGACTCGAACCTCATTGGCAATGCATAAAACACAAAATCTACTATAATTATTTTGGTTGATACAAGATTACTAGTGGACCCAAGTGCTCCCTGCATTTCTTAAGGGGGAATGAACCTTGGAATGTTATTGTGAGAAATAATATCTTAAGGGAATTTCCAAAAGGTAAACCACAGTGGAAGGGACTCCATTTGTCTAACCTTTTGACTCGGCTACTCAATTAGGGTTACAAGCTCTCCTATCTTCCCATCCTTGTAGAAAGCATGTGAAATGGTTAAAGAGTTGGTGATTGTTAAACCTATTTTTAGTAGGTTTGACTCTAGATGTGAGGGTTACAAATCAAGATGCGGTGGAACATGAAGCATAACAATATCCTTTGGCTTTGATCGGGGTTGTTCTACTTTCATTTAGTTATGAAAGAGGATGTCAAGGATCTTCACTTCTATGGGCATCAATTTCTCTACATTGAGCTAAGAGTCCAACATAATATTACATTCGGTTGTTGCCCTTATTATGGAAGAAGATGATGAATTTTGGAATAATTTTAAATGTTTAAAAGGTCCATGATTAGAAATGCTACCGCAAATATGATCTTAAACTCTCATTCACCAACAATATTTAAAATGGCCCATACAAAATGTGGTTTGTATGTGATTCCCCTCTTAAATGGAAGTATCTAGATTTTAATTTATTTGGTCATTTTGTCTTGAATCCTGCTTTTTTGTTTTAGATGGTGGTTGTTGCATAATAAACTTCTTGTTGGTGATATGAATTACCCATATTGTACTCCATGTGAGGATTTAGAATATATTGAACATGTTTTTTTTTTTGTTCGTTTGATGTTGTTTTATGGAGAATTTGTCTTGATGCTTGGTCTAGAGAGTTTACATATGATATTACCATTGCTTATTCTTGATAAATTTTGTTTTGTGTTCTCTATAGAAATCATATGCTTATCTAGAAACAAAGGAACCTTGAGGTCTTTATTAGGGGGTGCTTACTAACTTCTTAAGAGAAGTTATTGTGCACATTTTACAAGTGCGGATATTTCTACAACTCAAGGTCCCAAAGGACTAGATGGAAACATTATTGAGGACTTATGATGAAAAGAACTTTGAAATTTGTTTTGGACATTGGAGGACACCCAGTGGAAAATTCTTCACTCATGCAACTAAGATTAAAATTACGAAGGTGGAATGGGACTTGATGAAGAACACATATTTTGAGTAGGCATCTAATCTTGATCGAAATTTGGTGGTTGTTTTTAAGTCCGATAAGGGTGGAAATGAAGGCATGGCGAAAAACAATGAGGGCATGTTGAACATTCTACAAGCTTCACTACAACACTTTGAGATGGCTAAGGATGTGGTTGTATCCAAAAGAGCCAAAGACATTGAATTTGTACATAGTAGTCACTCATCATCGACTTCTTTGGTTGCACTGCAATTGTCAGTTGTTGGATACAATGGCGTTCTTGATCCAAAATTGAAGAAATTTATTGAGAACTTAAATAGTATGTTGTTAATACTTCAGGACTATGTTGAGAAATGTAGCAATACCAAAAAGTAACAACTCTCGGATCAAATTCAAGGTTTCAAAATGGGACACTTAATCTTTTGGCAAAAACACTAATATACAAAGTTGATAGTAGAATAGGAATCGTGGCTCAATCTAGCACAATTGACTTGTCACCTTGTCTTACTCAATTGGGAACCTGATAACTTACGTTGAAATGTTGTGGGGCCTAATATTTTAGATGGTAATGTTGTGGAGCTTGATCATTTGGATGGAAATATCATGGGACCTAAGGATGACAAGGCATTAGTGGAACTTGATACTATCTAAAATGTTATGTCTGTCTATTGGCTTAACCGATAATTGGTTTCATAAGCATTTTTAAAAATATTGGTATAGTGTTTACTTGGCCATAGGTGGTCGATTTTGTTTATAATTTTTTTCATTCTTGCTTTATCATTTGCCCATTAGACATATAATGCATTGTGTAAACACTCTTTCAATATTTAAAAACACAAATCTATACCATTAACATGTAACCAAAGTTTGTATTAATTAATTGCAACAAATTTAACATTCAAATAAACCCAAACACTATAAACATCTATAAACGATCTAAAAATAAAGAATACAAATAATAAAATTTTGGAATAAATACAATCCATACCTAAAAATAATATACTAGAGATATGTACAAGCCACCCAACATTAATATTCACATGTAACTAAACCCAAAACTCTTCACATATAAAAAGACACTATACAAATACATATAATGTGCTTACATAAATAATAAAAAGTAAATTATATGAGACAATTTAGTCAAAGTAAAATGATTTAAATTACAAATTTAAACTTAAAACTTTAGGTAGTATTTAACGAAATTCTAATGAACTCTTTACAAATGTATTGTGTACATCAATATAAATGTTAAAAATGGATCCATTTTTGTTTGTTATGAAAAAATTACATTTTGTTTCCCTCACACATTCCAAAACAATTATAGGATTTATTTTTTTATTGTGTAGAAAATTACATTTTGTTTCCTACACATTGGAAAACAAATCTAGAGTGTTTTAGCATGGGGCATTGTGTCAAACTATTTCCCCACACATTTGAAAACAATAATAAGATTTTATGTTGACCGTAGAAAAGTACATTGTGTTTCCTACACATTGGAAAACAAATATAGAATGTTTTAGCATGGGGCATTGTATCAAACTCAAAAGTTTATTTATGTTAAATATTATTATTACTTTATTTAACATTATATAGACTGACTGATTTTTATAAAAGCATAATTAAATTTTATAAATTATAACATGACTAACATCTTGTGATATTATCTTATTACTACCATGCAACTTAACATGAAAAGGGAAAGATAACTCCAAACCCTCGGTACTAATGACCTTGACCATCCATTTGAGCTCTAAGAAGAGGTTGTTAGCCTCTTCCGAATAAATTTAATAAAAACACACAAAACATTTTATTAAGAGTTTTCTGTTAACAATTTCAACCATATCTAATAACTTATCTAAAGTTTTTTGAAACATATCAATTAGATTAAACCACAGTTTGTGCCTCTTTTTACATGAGAAGCCTTAATTATATGATGCCATATAATTTATACAAAGTATTGTTCCAATGCCAAAAATGATAGCATGTTTCAGATGTCAGGTGCAGATTTTTCTTGGGCAACATATCGATGCATTTATATGACACCTTTCCTGGTAACAAATTTGATTAAACATTCAAATTTCATTGGTAAAACATTAAAATAAAATGTATAGAAAAGTTTTCCAAAATTGTATTTGTTTATAAGATTTTTGATATGCCGATTTGATGCAGTTTGGTACGCTGCTGCACACTACAATCCACCAACAAACATTATATTACATTCAATCTACTAGATTTAACAATTGAATACAACTTTGGAAAATGCACCACTACAAACTTCAACCATTATCCTATAAATACGGTTAGACAATTTAATGTGTAAGGATGGTACGAAAAGAAACTTGAGTTACACTCAAAATCTGCTTAATTTTCAGGGTTCAAATGTGAAGATAAATATAAAGAAAGGATAATAAATACTTTAATGATTGAACCCTCAAAAGAAGTTCAAGGAAATTTTCGATACAAACTTGATGTGTTGAAATACCCGAGACTTGAATTATCATAATCAAGGATGGAAAATCGAATATTTATCGTATGAAAAGAAACATACTAGAGAATTATGAAGAAGGTTTCTTAATTTTTAAAGATCAAAAGTGAAGGTAAATTCAATAATAAATTATGACTAAATTAAACATCATAAAAACCGTTCAATAAGTGTGTGAGAAACAAATTTACATAAGAGATCTAGATGTTGCGAAACAAAGACTTCAAGAATATACCTATAATGAGAGATACGGATAGATATTATTTTAAGGGATCAAAAGAGTTTAGCGAAACTTCCAATGAATGAATAGCTATGAATGGACTATACAAGAGGGATAGACCATGGATGAAGACTTTGCAAACTAAGGACCTAAACATAACAATTCAAATTGTTTATTTTTAAATTGTTTTTGTGTTGATGCAAGATTTGTTGTGAACCCAGATGCTTATACATCAGTTTTGAAAAAGGAGATCTATGTCTTAAGGATCCTCATATAATTTCAAGAAAACAAGTGAGGTTTTCAAATCCACAAACCTAGCAAAAGAATCATCAAAAAGTTTCCACTTTCTTGAAAGTTACCAAAAATTGTGAGACAATTTTTGTATGCAGTTTCAATAGTATCGAAATGTCATGATGATATTAGGAACAAGAGTGTATGGTTCAAGCAAGGTGCTCAAGTCACCAAAAGTTTTTGGTTACGAATGTCCAACTCTAATTTTTTTGGCTTTGTTGGACATTCTTAATGACTATTTCCATATTTGTGTAAAATCAAATATTATTCTTAAAACTCCCTCTTGTCATCTATTGCAATAGGGCAATATTAATTTAGCAACTAAGCATGATTTTATTGTTTTAGGTATGATTAGATTTGATTGCATGTTTATGGGTAGAGTAACATATTTTGATGTAGAAAACACTTTTCCATAATTTTTTTGGTTAACTAGCATTGTCTTGTACACATTATAACCCTCTAAGTCGAGATCTTGCTTCAAATTGTGATATATCTTATTTTTTTAGGGTTTGTTTCTTGCTATTTATTCAAATTTGTTAACCCTACAGGATAAATTACATTACTTGCATATGGTTCAAACGATATCATCTTAACATGATATGCATGTTTTCATTTTTGCCATCCAACGTAGTTAGATCTAAACCCACAATTAGGAGGAATGCAAGGATACATTTGAACCCTATTGATTTTTGTGAAATTCCTCTATTTAAGCTCTATAGCTTGTTTGAGAAAGAAAATGAATTATGCAAATGATTAGTGTTGCTCCTAAAATTGTGGTTTCTCTGTCCCAATTATATGCTTTTAATTTAAAAGAAAATTTTGTTGCTTTGAATGATAATGTAAGATAATGCGATAAATGTTTCAAAGTAGATCATGATGAAAATAATCTTAGATGAATAAAATAAAATCAAAGATCTTGCACATTTTAGGAAACATTTTATGAAACACCCCATTGTGATAACATATTCGATGTATTGCTTATTCGCCCCCGATTTCGGCATGAAAGAAAAAGCACGGGTGCGGGTACATAAGGACAAGTCTTGGGTATATGGCATGTGTAGAGAAAGATTGTGTGCAAGAGTATAATAGTGAGGTTTTGGATCTAAGGGATTGTGTAAGGGATAAACTTGTGAGCATAGGTTGGTATATGGGCAAGGCTTGTGATGCGAGAGAAAATTCAAACTCAAACCAACTCATCAAGTTAGAAATGTTGCAAAACTCAACAATGCCTATTAGGCCTTCAAATTAGCTCTATTTCCACTATGTACACACCTCAAATACATGTAAATTATTGACCTTTCACCTTATGGCACTTAATCTTAACTTGTATCCCGCTTCTAGATCTTACTCAATGCAATTTTCAACCTCCCAAATCATTCAAATCAAACAAGAAGTTCAAATGCCTTACCTTAATGCAAATCTGGCCTCAAATGCTTCTCAAGCACTTCACACACGGCTTCTACAATCATGGGTGGAGCATTCTACAGATGCCCAAAACGAAGTAGTGACTTTTCTTAGCACCCTTTTGGCCCACTGAGGAGTGGGTAAAATTTTGAGCCTCAATGCTTTGTTTAAGATCTTCATCCAATTACCTTCTCCCTTTTAGCTTCTCCACTCTTACCAACCTTGCTTAGACTGATAAACACCCTTATCTCTTGTTCTGTTGACTCAAATCCCAATCTATTCTCACTTATGGATACCCATTTAGCTTGCAATTCTTGTGTGTAAAGCTTTAATAGGACCTCTTATGCAAGATTTCACTCAAATCTTTGGTTACAGTCCTGAATTGAGGCCTATATTAGGCTTACACTATCATAGTCAACTTCTAATACAAGTTTAGAGTTCGTGGAGTAATTCTAGGCACTGACTCTTTTAAAATCTTGTATTTCTACCTCTCTATGATCTCTAATGAATTTCCAGGTGAGATTCTACTCCCGTCACCGCTCCTTGGCTATATTTGACTTATCAAAATACTCATCAGTATCGAAATAGTCTTCTTAGCTATGTCGTTAGACTCAAAAACCACAAATGAAGTTAATTACCCTTGATTCTTTAGTGCATGTTTGGTTATTGATGCCTCAAAGCATACCTTAAGAGAGTTGTTTCATTTATTCCCACTATGAATCCCTCCATTGCTCTCTGTAACTTGTTTTAGGATTACAAATGGTCTCAATAGGTCGGTGACAATTTTTCACGTACTTCACCCAACTCGAGAGATTTCAAAACTCCTAATCCTTATAATTCAATCTTATAAGATTCCATAAAAATACCTTAAAGATCCCAAAGCTTGTCTCACAGTCTAGCCTCCTTAATCAACTTCTTTCTTATAATCCTAAGGAGGGCTTTAAATTGAGATCCCGATACTTGAGTTATTATTACAAAGCCTCCTTCCCACAATTTCAAGGCCTCAAAACTTACCTCAAGTATTGTATGAATGTTCTAAAGAATTATAACTTACCAGTATGGATCCATTCCCCACTTACTAGTGTAAACACTTCAAGTTGTTCCTCCTCTGCCACCTGAGAACAAAGTTTCCCGAGTTATCAAGGGTTTTCACTTTAATTAAAGCCCACTCCTTCACTTTCTAAGGTCTTTGATGATGAACTAATTCTTGACTACCATGTAAAATCCCTTCAAATTATTGAACTCTTGCATTTTGCCTTCCAATACACGTTTTCTTGCCCTTCACTTGCTAAGCGTATTCAAACAACCTTCATTCTATCATTAAAGAAGCATCACAATATACAATATCCAAACAAATAGGCATCTGTGGAAATCATATAAGCATGCTTTTAAGTTCTTAACAACCTCATTATGCTACCATCAACAAGATTTCACCATTTCCAACACATGCAACACAAAATTCAAGAATCAAAGCACATGATTTTAACTCATGCATAATTTCTAAAGCAAAATATAGTGTCTAATCTTCTTTCTTGTCTTCAAACCTTGGAGCTCCACTTTTCCTTTCACTTGATCATTTGAATGATGCCAAACGATTACAAGATGAGGCTTAAGTATGCCTTCATAAGCTTTCTAACTGAATCTTGGTTCAAGAAACCTCTTAAGATACATGATTTGCATTTTTCTAATCATTAAATGGCCTAATTTTAGACTAGAAACCTATGACCTAGGTACTAGGTCACAACTATGACCCAAGTAAGACTCTTAGACCTTAATAGGACTTATTACAAGCTTATACATCCTTTAAATGCTCCAAGATGACAATCACACACCAATTACATACCAAAATTGCCTTGAGGGTTCAAATTGGCATTTTGGAGGGAAATGGCCTAATTTGAAATTTTGAAGGACTTAACACACATACACAACTTTAACCTACTGACACCTATCAACATACTAGAAAAGTCAAAATTGGATGTGATCACCCTATATACAGACTAGGGGAGTGATGCTCCCACCGGGTTGGGCATGAGTGCGGACCTACGATAATCGACAACAAAATCTGCATATTTCATACGGTGCGAAGAGCAGGATAAGGCCAACGCACATTTTTATGAACCCGTGAATTCACACTTTAAGATTGACAAAATGTGGTTCTATGGTCATGTTCGTGAGACTGAATGAATTTTAGGTGTTGCAAGGAATTGGAGCGACTAGAATTTCATAACCTTTTGTAAACAAGATGTCCACTTTAATTACATCTTGGAAACATGAATACGAAGCCTAGTAAAAATTAAATTGTAACCCGTGGAAAGAGATCGGTAAAATGTGTGGTAGGGCTCCATAAACAATCAAGTCATGTGCTTTGTGCATTTTTAATAATTTATTTCAAGTTATCAACACCGCATAACTTCAACAAAATATTATATAACACAAATGTAAACAAAATGTCGCAATGCTACTTTTATTCCCATCCTCTAAAATATACCAGCTAATGAATCGTTAATCATCATGCATGGCATAATATGCCACCATCTTTAAAAAAATTCAGCAAAAGCCAAAATATATTAAAATTTGAAATACTATTTCATACAGAAAGATCACGTAATAATTCCTCAACCACAATACATATAGTTAAAATTCTTTCTACTTAATTCAATTATGCGATTTTCCCATTTCAACAACGGGAATATGGATAACTATGACCAACTCCTAGACTATGGCCCTTCTAGAGCTAATATGAACCTTATGATCAAATGATCCTATACCCATAAAATAAATAAGAAGAGTCTCGAAGATTCTCAATAAATCAACTAAATAAAATGTTGGTTCAAGGTCACTCATATGGGCTTTCTAAGGTATGGGAACCGAGTGATTTCCCACTTTCTACAAAGATTATCAGTTCTGATTTTTACATCTGATTTCATGGGAATAAGTGAAAGTTCATAATTGTCTATGACAAGCATGAGTGTTAGAAAGCATGATTTGACCTTAGGAGATCCGGGTGCAAGAGGCAAAAGTACCTTCCAAGGTACTAATGACAACTTTCTGCTTGATGGACTCTCTATGGCAGCCACTAAGGGTAAGCTACTTGATTTGATTCCCACTCAACTCAGTTTTTGGGCTTATTCATGTGAGGGTAAATTGAGATGTAAGGATGGAGATGTTATGTTGCATAAAGAAAAGGATAATGTACATTTCAGAATTGCTACTTTTGGTTGTATGTTTGGCACATGCCAAGATTGGGAAATGTTTCACAACAAGGATATCATTGCTCCTCATGAGTCCAGTGAATTTATGAAGACAATCTGGATTAATCATGGTTATTTAGATTTGTTCGGCTGCCATACGGTTGATTCCAGCCATCTACATGTTGGTCTTTGATAAGAGGATGCAACACTTCAGTCATGTCTTTGGGGCAGCACTTTGTCCACTCATGCATCTTCAACTATTCATCATTTCAAGAGACTCATCATGCCTAAGTGATGAGTATGTTTTTAAGAAAATGATCCCTCAAGGCAATGTTGATAAGACACCTCAAGTGAGCTCTTTGCTAGATGACATTTTGCAAAAAGGGCAGATCTATGTTCCATGTTTTCTATAACAGCAGATAAGGGAGCACAAATTGCAACCAATCATGAGAGTGTTGGTACCCATCCTATAAGAAAAGTGTTGATGAAAGGTGCAAAAATCCAAATGATTTGGTAAGAAACAAGGTAGATATCAATGGTGCGCTAGCTATCTTTTGTACTTTGCATGAAAGGAAGGTTAGGAAGAGTCATATAAATTTACTCATGGGTTCTAACAACATGGAATGTGAGTATTGCTGCAAGTAGATTTTCAGTTTCTTATCAAAAGGATGGATGTGGAGTTCAAGAGGTTTATGTTGGAAGGTGAGCATATTGATGGTAGCCCCAGGTATGAGAGTATTTCAAAATTATTGTTTCCTCCTACATCATTTTGTTATCATGGTTATCATGGGAAGCATGCTAGAAAGAATGATAGAATTCCCAACTTCAACTTTGGTATGATTAATGAGTTCCTTATTGTACACATCAAAGGAACTTTCATGGGGAATCATGCATGGTTCTTTCTAAGGACTAATATTCTGATTTGGGAAGGTGAAAAGACAAAGGTACATCTATGTGTGGGACAATATGACTGAATTTGTGGGCAGCCCTCACTCATGCAATGATTGGGAAATAACTAACATAAGGTACCATGCTGAGGTTGTCTTTATTTCTCATATGGTTCAGAAATATTCAGGCTGCATTGACTTGTTGTGGGCTGCCATGATAGACACAAGAGTGCTACTAAGCACACAATTCAAAACCAAGGTATGTACAGCTGTTGCAAAATCATTTCCAGTCATCACAATTCAGTTTTTAAGCAATAAAACACATTATAACAGCCATAGCATGAAGAGGGACATGTGGGTTGAAGTTTGGTATGAGGGGATTCATCATATGGAGTTCTTAAATACCCATTGCTTGTTGTTTGGAAGTAAACTTGGAGCAATTAAGGGCTGTTACAGTCACCATATAGCCCCTTTACAATCAGTTTGGCCCCATTTATCAAAGGATACAAGTGGAAAATCATTGGAGCAATGAGGGGTGACAAGTGCCAATACCAAATGAACATTAAGAGGGTTGTTTATGAATTATTGACTGCTGTTTTTGGCATTTTCAGTTTGTTCTTTTTGCTGATCACAGTCACAAGGAGAAAGGTTGACAAGGGAAAGTTGTGTTTCCCACTTCTTAACATTTTTGCAGCATTTTGGGCAACTACATGTGCATTTCCAGCCAAGTATGTAAGGCACATAATTCCAGATAATGGGGTAAGGAACAAGGTAGACATCAATGATGAGTTCTCCATCTCTTGTATTTTGCATGCAAAGAAGTGTTACATAAACTTGCTCATGATTTCATTTGCCCACATGCAAGTGAACCTAAAGGTACTTTCAATCATGGGGAATGATTCTTTTTGGTTTAGAGTTGCTAACATGATATTTTCAGTCCTTGCATGGTTGTTTTCAATGCCCAAATGGTTGAATGTTGCAAAGGAATTTTGGGTTTGTCACACTTATGGCTGTTACATCATATCTTTATTGCTGGTCCACTCAATTTCAGTCATGGACAGCTGTACATTTGAAAGGAATTCTTTGCATGATGATATTGGTAAGAGAGTCTCATCATCAAAGACACTCACCCCAGCCATTATAATGTTGATTTGGGTGGAATTCAAAATGACTGGTAGCTGTTGTAACTCGTTTCCAGCCCCTACACAAATCAATTTCGAGTTTGTTGGATGGAAGGGTTTTCAAATCGATGTAAAAGTGATTTCCTAAATAGAGACTTGGTAGAGGAAGTCTATATGGTGCAGCTTGGCAGATTTCAAGCATGTGATCCTAAACATATGGTTTGCAAGATAATTAAGTCCTTGTACGGGCTTACAAATTCAATCCATTGGCTACAAATGGGTATACAAAGTCAAGTGCAAAGTTGATGGTACTTTGGATAAGTACAAAGCACGTCTTGTTGTGAAAGGCTTCTCACAACAGGAGGGAATAGATTATGAAGAAACTTTTGCTCCTACTACAAAGATGGTCACTTTTCAGTTGCTTCTTTCAATTGCAGCTCAGTTTGGATGGAAGGTTTTTCAGATGGATGTAAAAAGTGCCTTCCTAAACAAAGACTTGGTGGAGAAAGTCTATATGGTGCAGCCTGATCAGTTTCAGGTATGTGATCATGAACATCTACATCTGGTTTGCAAGTTAATTAAGTCCTTGTACAGGCTTAAGAAAGATCCTCGATTAATGGGGCCACTACTATTCAATGAGTAAAATCTTATTTATGTGTTGTTTTTGACATAACTGATTTACGCCTACTACACTATTGCCTAGGTGTAGAATTTTGGCAACATGATCATTTGATTTTCATAGCTCGAGTCAAGTATGCTACAAATTTGTTGTTGAAGTTTAGGATGTTTGATTATAATCCTACTTCTACTTCTACATTTGTTGTTGATGATTCACCAACTGCTGATAATCAATCTATAAACAATTGGTGGACAACCTAATATAGCTTACGTCCACACGGTCAAACATTTTTTTGTTGTTAGCTATTTTACTCGGTCTTTGTCTAAACTGAAACCGATACACTAGGGAATAGGAAAACGAGTTCTTCGATATGTCAAAGGTACTCTTAACTTGAACACTCTCTATCACAGGTCACAGAGTGGGGCCACTTCTATTCAATGAGTAAAATCATATTTATGTGTTGCTTTTGACATGACTGATTTAGGCCTCCTACACGATTGACTAATTTAGGCCTCCTACACTATTGCCTAGGTGTTGCTTTTGACATGACTGATTTTGGCAACATGATCATTTGATTTTCATAGCTCAAGTCAAGTATGCTACAAATTTGTTGCAGAAGTTTAGGATGTCTGATTGTAATCCTTCTTCTACACCTATGGAGGTCGGGTTGAAGTTATCAGCTCATGATGATTCACCACCGGTCGATGAATCACTCTATAGATAGTTGGTGGGCAGCCTAATATATCTTACATCCACCTGGTTGAACATATGTTTTGTTGTTAGCTATCTTTCTCAATTTTTGTCTAAACCAAAACTCACACACTAGGGAGCAGCAAAACGAGTTCTTCGATATGTCAAAGGTACTCTTGACTTTGGCATTCTCTATCACATGGTAACAATAGTGGGGCCACTGCTATTCAATGAGTAAAATCATATTTATGTGTTGCTTTTGACATGACTGATTTAGGCCTCCTACACTATTGCCTAGGTGTAGAATTTTGGCAACATGATCATTTGATTTTCATAGCTCAAGTCAAGTATGCTACAAATTTGTTGTAGAAGTTTAGGATGTCTAATTGTAATCCTTCTTCTACACCTATGGAGGTCGGGTTGAAGTTATCAGCTCATGATGATTCACCACCAGCCGATGAATCACTCTATAGACAGTTGGTGGACAGCATAATATAACTTATGTCCACATGGTCGAACATTTGCTTTTTTGTTAGCTATTTTACTTGGTTTTTGTCTAAATTGAAACTGACACACTAGGGAGCACGAAAACGTATTCTTTGATATGTCAAAGGTACTCTTGACTTTGGCATTCTCTATCACAGAGTCACAGATTTCAGATTGTTTGGCTATATGTGCTCGATTGGGAGGTTCAATGCATACCCGAAGAACTACCACCTGGATAATTTTTTGGCTTGGGAGTTGTTTCATGGCAAAGTAAGCTTCAACCCACTGTGGGTATCTCTTCCATTGAAAGAGAATACAATATAATTGTCAACGTTAGTTGTGAAATAGTTTGGCTTCGTCAGATTCTCCTTGATCTTCAACTTCCTCATCTGCACCTACTCCACTTTCCATTTTTTGTGACAATCAAGGTGTACTAAAGATGGTCAAGAATCTTATATATCATGCTCGCACCAAGCATATTGAGATTCATCATCACTATATTCAACAGTTAGTTGATTCTAGTGATATCTCTCATCACTTTTGTCCTTCTAAGGAGCAGCCTGCCTAAACCTCTTGGTCCTATCTTGTTTGTAAAATTTTGGGACAAACTTGGCATTGTTTGCAATTTATTCATTTGGGGTATTGAATATAATGAATATATTTATAGGCACACATGTTAGTTGGTAGTTTTCAATTATGAACTGTCACAAAACTGTTCCAACTACATTGTAACTACTCCCAACATAATAAAATGAAGGACACATTCATTTGATGTGCAGTCCAATTCCTCTTCATTTTATCCTTGAGTTTAGGTTTTCTAACAATTTGCGAGTGCAAAGTGCATCGAGAATCTTCCCGATTGTGTGTGATATTCTCTTTCAAAGTCATGCTATAGATTAGCATGTCATAAAGTAGACAATGGAAAAGGTGTTTGAAAAAGGGCGAATAATATTTTTCATACGCAAGATGCTGGTTAGGGATGTGTTGGTATAGGCAACCACTCATACAGATAAGGATGTGGATACGAGATATGGTATCGTATACGATTGGTCACGACACATATATGATATTTAAAATATTATGATAATCTAGATTATAAATTAAAATAAATAAATAAACAATAATTATCAATTTTAAATTATAAACAAATTTATATATTGGATTAAAATTACAAGCAAATTACACACTCCTAGCCCACGGGAAAGGTAGGAAGTTGGGTATTCAATGGATTAAAAAAATTGCAGGTTGTGTAGGCCAACAGAAAATAAACAAAATGAAAGAAAAGAAACAGAGTAGGCCAAAGGAAACAAATCAAAAGAATTGCAGGTTGACCAAATCCAAGCAAAAGTTTAATGTAAAATAGCAAATCAACACTCACCATGTCCTCAATTATTGCTGCTAAAATGCATTATAGGTCATTTGCAGTTTTTAAGCATCTTTTTAGCCTTTTGAAGGGGTTTTTTGTTGATTTTTTAACTTTTAAATCAGCGATGGCTATAGCTGGCCTTCATACCATATCCCACTATATCTAATATGGCCCACTTATGGGTTCATATCTAGATACGAATGGGTGTAGTATCTGGACCGCATCCAAGTTGCATCGAAGCATATCCACATCCGGCATGCGGATATGTGCACCCTAGCAGTAGGGGTGTTGTATCCTACAACCTTGCTTCTATGTTGACTAGAACTTGGCGATGACCAGATTTGTGATAGATCTTTGTAAAATATTATGCAGCTCCAATCTTGTGCAAAAGATCATCAATGCAAGGTAAAGGATGCATATTTTCACAATATTCTTGTCAAGGGCACAATAGTCAATATAAGTAAAAACTTTCCTTTTTGAATGGACAATTAGACTGTAGAAATTGGTCAAATCTTCCCCTCGTCAATGAGTTATTGAATTTTTCATGTAACTTTGAGTTCTTGTCTGTGTTGAAAGTACCTTCTATAAGAATGAAGCGAATTGTATACTATTAAATGACCTCAAATTGTATTTGGATCCACGTGAAATCTATCATGATCACTCATGTTGCCAAATTACTAAACTCGAGTGACACCGAAAATCTAAGTTCGATTGTTGGGATGCAATTTGCAATTACAAAGTACATCGACAATCTTCTTAACATGTGTGATAATCTCTTTCAATGTCATGTTCTGAGTATAAGGATGTCATAAAAGTAAACAAAGGGAAAGACGTTGACGAATGGGCAAAGAATACCGCTCATAGGCAAGATGAAGGTTAGGGCGCATTGGTCAAGACAACTACTCATACAAGCCTTCTTTTAGCTTACAAGTTGTCTTCAAGATGTCTTCTATGTTGACTAGAGCTTGGTGATGACCAGATTTCTAATTGATCTCTGTGAAGTATCAAGCACCTCAAAGCTTGTCCAAAAGATCATCAAGGCAAGTTCGTAATATTCTTTTTAAGAGCACGATTGTCAATACGGTAACAAACTGTCATTTTTGTATGGATGATTAGACTACAAACAATGGTCAAATCTTCCCTTGGTCAATGAGTTCTTATATTTTTCTTCAAATCTCAGTGTTCTCACATGCAAGTTCGTAATATTCTTTTTGAGAGCACATTAATCAATTAGGTAGCAAACTGTCATTTTGTGTATGGATGATTAGACTACAAACACTGGTCAAATCTTCCCTTGGTGAATGAGTTATCTACACTAGAGAGGAAAATTTTGAAGTGGAAATATTGTATTGAGATTGATTTGATGCAGGAAAAAGCAATGTGATGGTATGCCTTTGGGCTCATAAAATACATCTTTGTATTGTTATGCAAGGTAAAACCTTCATCATACAAGTATGCCTTATCAAGAAAAACATCAGAGATTTCATGTGGTGCCACAACACAAGTAACAGAATCGCACATGAGCATACACAGTTCTCTACTCAAATGTGCAGTAGCAGATCACTTTGACATCCCGTTGTTGAAACACCCAAAGGAGGATGTGCTCTTCTGACAAGGCCTAAACACTTTGTAGAATCATTTGCAATGACATTTCTCCAGCTTCCGGTGTCAATGATGACAATGATAGGTTTTCTTTGACCCATGCAAGTTCTTAATATTCTTTTTGAGAGCACAATAGTCAATAAGGTAACAAACTGTCATTTTTGTGTATGGATAATTAGACTACAAACATTGGTCAAATCTTCCCTTGGTCAATGAGTTCCAATATTTTTCTTCAAATCTCATTCTTCTCCCAAGTGATCTACATTAGAGAGGAAAATTTTGTAGTGGAAATGAGATTTTGATTTGATGCAGAAAAAGCAATGTGATGGTATGCCTTTGTGCTCATAAAATACATCTTTGTATTGTTATGTAAGGTAGCATCTTCATCATATAAGTATGTCTTATCAAGAAAAACATCATAGATTTCAAGTCGTGCCACAACACAAATAATGTGGTCGCACATGGGCATACAGCTTCTCTACTCAAATGTGCATTAGCAGATCACTTTGACATCCCGTTGTTGAAAACACCCAAAGGAGGATGTGCTTTTATGATAAGGCCTAAACACTTTGTAGAATCATATGCAATGACATTTCTCCACTTCCAAAGTGTCAATAATAACAACAATAGGTTTTCTTTGACACAATAATTGTCGTTCACACCCATCAATGTTTTTTCGACCTTTCTACCAGCAAGACTCTAGGTGTCAAATTCTCTCCCCTTGATTTCTTGGCACTTTGACCACCTATACAGTAAAAGTTCACTAATGTCCAAGACATGTCTAAAACGTTAGTGTATGGTGTATGGTTGTGGGAAATTTGAGTGCCCCCGTGTGACTAGTGTGCACATGCTTTCTTTGTCCCATGTCAAGGGTGTATAATGTTACACCTGATTGATCCCTTTATTTCCTTAAGAAAAGAAAAATCTCTTATACATCATTATTGGGCTTGAGAAGATATTGGTGTCAAACTTAATCCACCTACTAACATCATATTTTCCATGGAACACCAAGACGTCGAGATTGGCTTGGACCCTAAATGGATAACGATACTAGAATGAGGAGTTGGCGGTAGTTGTGAGTCGGAGGACCTAAAAGGCGTATTACACCTAAAAACGTGAAAAGAATTCTTTCTGAGATAACTTCTATGTTGACTAGAACTTGGTGATGACTAGATTTTGATTGATTTTTATAAATTAGTACACACCTCGGAGTTTGTCCAAAATATCATCAATGCAAGGTAAAGGATAACTATTTTTCAATGTATCTATGTTAATTATTTGAGATTTCCATAGGTAGACATTTGTAATTTTCATCTCGGAAAAATTGTGTTCTTTTACTAATATCTTATGTTAAGACGTCAATAGTCAATGTAGGTATTCATGTTGATGGCATGATAGTCAATGCACGATAGTCGGGGATATAATGATATGCATGTATTCATGTTGATGGCATAATAGTCAATGCGGGTAACAAATTACCCTTATTTTGTGTATGGATGATTGGACTACAACTAGGTAGAGAACTTCGTCAATTCCTCCCTTAGAAAATGAGTTCTTGGATTTTCTATCGGTCTCAAGTGCTCTCCCAAATTCATGTTGATGGCACAATAGTCAATGAAGGTAACAAATTACCCTTATTTCATGTATGGATGATTGGACTACAACCGGTAGAGAACTTCGTCAATTCCTCCCTTAGGAAATGAGTTCTTGGATTTTCTATCGGTCTCAATGCTCTCCCAAATTGACATATAGAGAGGAATATTTTGAAGTGGAGATTTGGATTGAGATTAATTTGATGTGTGACAAAGCAATGTGATTGCATGTCTTCGTATTTTTCACATCATATTTTATTGTTATAGAAGATGGCATCTTCATCAATCAACTATTGTTTACCAAGGGGAACATTACAAACTTTAAGTGGTTCCACATCACAAGTGACGAATTCACACATGAGCACAATGCCATACTCAAAAGCATGTGCATTGGAATGTAACTTTGACTATGACAAGGCCTAAATGCTTCGTAAAATCATTTACAAGAACATTCTTTCTGGGCTTCTAAGATCAATGATGACAAAAAGTTGTTGTCCTGACCCAATTCTTGGTTTTAAAATATTCTCTTGTTCTTAAACATCAATGAGTGTCATCAAGGAATTGATTTTCACAAAAAGTGGAACATCAAAATCGGAGGTTTGGCCATTCCTAACTTTGGTTGAGTAGTCCCCGTGGCTTAGGAAAAGGTAGTCCATTGCAAGATCATTATCATGCAAAGCAATTTTGAGTGTTTCTCGAAGGCTTCATCTTGTAAGAGGGAGGAAAACATAGGTTGGGCCTTTTTACTTCTTGGATTTCTATATCATCTCCATGGAATGAAATTTGATTTGCACCATGGCTTCACAAGGAAAGAATTCCATTACAACTTGTAAATAGTAGTTAAGACCAATACTACATTTTGAGACCACAAATGTTGTAGGGTGCCCAATGTTTCACTAATTCATCCCACTTTTTCCTTACAATAGGAAATTCTTGTACACATTGTTATAGGACTTCAGAGGAAAATATTCTTCACCTAAACAATAACAAACTTAGAAGATATATATGCATTATGTCTCTTCAAATACATATTCATATTATTAAAGAAGGTAAATCTTCATCATACAAGTATGGATAGTCATGAAGAACATCAAAAATTTGAAGCCTTATAAAATATGATAAAGTCCTCAAGTTGAAGAGGAAGAAATCATGGAGCTTGAGCCAAAGAAGGAAGAAGAACAACCGAAGTTGTTGGGCATTGAAAGGAACAACCCATGGGAGCCCTAGAAGCCCCATCACCATTGCCAAAGTTGAGCTCTTGACTGATTTTCAGAACAGCAGCATGAAGACATCAAAGTTTGATGAAAGTTTGAAGCATGAGCCTAGAAAGGAAAGGGAAATCATGGAGCATGAGTCCCAAGGTAATAGTTCTTTAATATTTAATGAAGTTTCATTGGTTTCTAATGGGTGCATGTGGCTAAATGTTGAAAAGAAATCAGATTTGCATAAGGGTAAAGAGGATGACATTATGGAAGGGTATGTCCATGAAGGAAGGGCACTTCCGGTTCCTCATGATTATTTTCAGTTCGCTGGAAATTTCCAAACAGCAGTCAATGATGGGCAAATTGAGGGAGTTTATCACCTTGGGGTGAGTTCGGAGATGTTCCAAACAAGTACCATCAAAAATGGTGGGATCCTTGTTGGCAGCCCAAGGTATGATGAAAAAAATCACATTTTATCTCCTCTTATGTCGCTGCCATACTTGTGTCATTATGGGCAGCTTGTTGAGAAAGATCACATGTCATGTTTGATGCCTTGTAATGTGAAGAACTTGTGGAGTAACATATGGCACATAGATCTTTTCTTGCAAGATTATGTGGGCATAAAAGTTTGGGTTCTAGTTGATCCCTTGAATTGTAAGAAAGAGGAAGTCCTTGATATTGCTACTCCATGCATATGGTTAGAAAGAAATTTGATGGAGGATTGTTTTGAATTTATTATGTATCCTAAAGTTGAGAAGGATTCTACCCTCCATGGACAAGGAGTCGCGGTTTTGATTGATAATGGAGCTACTTACATTTTCATTGATGAGAGCTTGAGGGCAAAGGTGGATTTCAAGGTGTCCCAGTCAAAATAGCAGATGGCACACACAAGAGGGTGTCCCAACTCCTTTTCACATTGGGAGAGCATGAGGTATGTGATGATTTTAATATGATTGGCATAACTGATATAAATCTTGTGCTTGGGGTCCAATGGTTACATTCATTGGGAGAGCTCACTCTTAACTACCAAAGTATGGAGTTAAGCTTCATGGATAAGGGAAAGAAAGTAATACTTCAAGATTGGAAGTCTTTAATTACAGCCAAGTATAATGTCAGATCATGCAACATAAACATGGTAGAATTGCTTCATGGTTGGGTATCCATGCAAAAGGTCACCAACAAAGTATGTGGGTGGTTAGTGGTGACAAGGGGAGTGTACTTTGGAGAACTATAGCTCAGAATTTCAGACTTAGTGTTGTTGTCATTATTCAAATCAGCCACCACAAGGTCTCATTGGTATACATACAAGTTGGTAATCCTAGTAGTTCTATTCCTAATAGATACTCCTTGCAGCCCTCTTTTGCTAAGTCATTGTCACATCGGGGTCATCTAAAGAAGGATCACAATTTTGTTTTTCTTTTGACGAGGGTCTGACCCATGGTTCCATGCTTGGGAAAAGGGTAAGGAGAATAAGAGGAAAGGGATGCATTCTTATTTTGGTGTATGACGTACATACTTATCAACCAATCAAGGTGAAGGGTCTTCTTCGTGGCTAAGGAGTCATAGTGCTTGCAACTCATGGTACCATACATAATTTCATGGAAGGGAAATTTGCAAGAAGGATGGGGCTGAGTACGGTTGGTTCTAACTCATGGTACCATACATAATTTCATTGAAGGGAAATTTGCAAGAAGGATGGGGCTGAGTATAGTTGGTTACAAAGGCTCCATGATCACCATAACCAAGGGGACAGCTCTCACTCTTCTCATGGATAGGTATGAACTTTGCATTGAATTTCTTGTATCGAGCTGAGATAGAATTTGTTCTTGGAATGCAATGGATTCAGTTTTTAGGGAACTCACTCTCAATTTCCCGAGAAAAAGATTGGAATTTTGGATTCAAGACAAAGGAATGTTTAAGGATGATTTCATGGTAGCCATGCAAGGGGAATTTGCTTATTCTTCTCTTTTTTATATATCAGCTCATTGGGAAAACAGTGATGGTAGGATAGTCACCATAACCGGGCAGCAAGATGTTTGATATGGGAAGTGGGTAAGCCATGTGATATTTTTATATTTGATGTCATACAAGTAGATTCAATCATTGGAGTTAGTAAATGGTTGTTCTTGGGCATTGTTGGGACTTATTCCATCAATGTTGGGGTGTTTTCAGCCCCATGTCATTAATAGTGTGGAATATTTTGAAGAGAGGTCATGATTACAACTGTTGTACCCTCTTTTCAACTATTGTTCACAACTTTTCCAGCCACCTTCCTACTTATGAGACACCAAGAAAAGAGCCTCCAATTATAAGGTTGAAGAAATTCCAAACTACTACTAACCTTGGCATATTTGTGGCTGATTTAAGAGAAAAAATGCCAATTACAAACATTTTTGAGAAAGCCACTAACATTCTGATTTTTGAGAGAAAAATGCAAGGTTACAGCTGTTTTTGGGACAGCATTACCGAAGTTTGGGGAATCCATCATTTGAATGGAAATTATGAGATGATGACAAGCATGATGAAGAGATTGTAAAAGTGTTGTTAAACACTCTTGTTTTCTTTGATATGTTTGCTTCATGTGCAGGTACATCAAAGAAGGAGCCACATAGAATTATTTGGGATCCAGGAGCTTGCATTTTGCTTGAGGGCAAACAAATTTGGGAAGGGAGGATTGTAATGTCCCATTTTTCAAAATAATATAAATTGAAGACTTCTTTCTCATCTTCCTTTCCGTGGGCAAGAAGAAGTTGAACAAGGGAAGAACTTGAGTTATATTTCAATTTCTTTATTCATATTTATGTTTTTTTGTGTTGTTTGTTTCAAGGCAAAGTCGATTGGGTTCTAATTCTCCGAACATGCAATTAAAAGATAAAGTAAGCTCCTTATGAGGTCGGCAAGGTTGGAAAGTTTCCAACATGGAAATAGAAGATAAAACAAGCTTAAGAGGTCGGTCTACACTCTTATGACTCTTGGCACCAACCAAGGGTATAAGAAGAGTCTTGGTGCTCATTTGCACATCATCTTTTGGCATATACACTTTATACTTGGTCTCTAGGGCTGATTGCTCTTAGTCCATTCCACTATTGGGCGACAATCCATTAGTGTGGCATCCAAGGAGGACGAAACCCTTCCTTGTGGGAGATTGGAGGACGGAAACCCTTCAATTTGGTGGTGTTGAAGACTCTCATTGAAGACCATCTTGTTGGTTTGCATCTAGGGCATAAAGGAGGAGTCATACAAAGGCTTTTGACATTGTTTGGAGCCCCTCTCCTAGGGAGCGACTAGGGTAGAAGAGGATTTGGGTGCCTTCTAGGGCACAAAACTTCATTATTCTTTGATATTCAAATTTATCATATTTTATAAGGCTGGAATCTACAATTTGGTAATTTTTGGAGGAGTTTATCTATCATTTTTAGCCCTTGTTTGTGGCTGCCCTGTTGCTGTCATAAAATTAATTACAACTGGGTATAATCTCTTGTTTTCTCCATTTTTTTGATGTAATTTGGATGGATAAATGTTGTCGTACTTGAAATAATTATTTAGAAGCATTTTCAGCTATTGTTGCATGGTTATATGGTGAGTTAAAGTCCCTATACAGTTCGCTGCTAGGGTTTCAAGGAATATTAGATCTGCTGTTATAAAAATCAGAATTTACTTCACTTGGGGTTTGTGTTATTTCCTTGATTTTCAGTTTCATCCCTAGAAAGGGACATTACAAAGTGGTATCAAAGATTCTGTCTTCCCGGCTTTGAGGGTTCAATTTCAGCCCTAAAAATGACATTACAATGGTATCAAAGCTTCAGTCTTCCTAAACCGAGGGTTTCTTGCAAGAAGATAAATGAGATAAAATTTTTGATGCTAGATTTGAAATCTTTGCCCCATTCCTATAAAGGGACATTACAGTGGTATCGAGCTTTAGTATTCCTAAAATGAGGGTTTCTTTGCAAGAAGATAAATGTAATGTCCCCCTTTTAAAATAAAAATTAAAATAAGGGAAATTCGATTTGCACATGTGAGTTTAAAAATCAAAATATATTTTAATTGTGCAAATCAAAAAAAAAAAAAAAAATCGATTACCTTGGGATAATAATTATTTATTTTGAAGGTGAATAAAGTGACTAAGCAAGTCGCATTTTTCTGGGAATTATTTAATGATTGTTATTTAGAATAAATCGATTTATTCTAAGCATGGGTCGATCCATATGGGCCCCATTTGATTTAATTTCCCATGCATTTAATATTTGTTTTGAGTGTGTTTTCCAAGAAAATTTTAAATAAAGATTCTCTCCTAGATTTTGGCTCTCCTTTTCGCATGTTGACGGTTATTATAACTTATCTTCATGCTTGAAGAGGGATGTATGCCCACTTGTGATCAAAAACAAAAGGTGTTCATTAACACCACCAATTGTGAAGTGTGTGTGCCCTTTGAGAGCTATGAATTGATGAGTAATGTGCATTTTTATTCCATATATGTGAGTCGCCATTTTTGGGAAGAGTTCAAGCTTGTTTTAAGAGGGTTTTGAGAGTGATTTATGGTGAATGCAATTTATTATACACTGTTGGTTTTCCTTGATGAAATCGACTTGCCTAGGTAATTTTAAGCTTGTTTGGAGGTGTTTCAAGTGCTCAAACACTTGTTCAAGCTTGCTTTAAGAGGGTTTTGAGAGTGATTTATGGTGAATGCAATTTATTATACGCTTGGTTTTCCCTTGATGAAATCGACTTGCCTAGGTAATTTTAAGCTTGTTTGGAGGTGTTTCAAGTGCTCAAACACTTGTTGTTCATTCCAGATTTTTAGTAAGCTCAAATCGACTTGATATGAAGCATTTTGGCATGATTTTATGAGGTTACACAAGAAGGTTACAATCTGATTTATTTTTGCATCTAATTGGGGCATATTGTGATCATTTTAATAATATTTTGGCTTGCTAACACTGCTGGAATATATTTCATGCAAATCGACTTACCTGGGTATTTGATGACGGTGTTTTGGAAGGGTTTTTAAGGGTTTTCCAAGCTGTTGTTATAAACTATTTATTGCAGATCTGAAACAACATTTATTGGGCTGGGAAGTGAAGGAAAAAGAGCTTGAATAAATTTAATTATTTGTCCCTAACCCTAGCGACTTGTTCTGCAGATTTGGGGGCTGGTTTGAGTGGGTTTCAGTGGGTGAAATTTTTGATTGTTGGTTCCTTTGAAAGCTCCTAATTTTATCTTCCATCTGCATTTGGTTTCATGCAAAAAGAGTCAATATTAAGGAAGATATTAATTTTTGAAGTTTGCAGTTATTTTCAGCAGTTTAATTTATTTTTCTACTTCTGCAATTTAATTGGTTAAAGAAGTGTTAATTCCAACTAGATAGCCCATCTGAACCCTTACCTTGGCTCACTCCAACCTTATTTGGGTTGTATTGAAGCCGACACTGGGTTAGTTGAGGTGAACCTAGAAGAGTTTCTCTTCTAAGTTTACTTCCATTGTAAGTAGATTAATAAAATTTGATTAATCTCCCAAAAAGGGATATTACAATAAATGGCAGATAGAATTTTTACGCTAGATTCAAAAGGCTTGCCCTAGGGCAAGAGAAATTGGCCAATAAAATGGCTCAGCTGATCCATACCCTTCAAGATCCGAATGGTGGAAGGAGCTCTTCAAAGGGAGTCAATAATGCTCAACCATCCAAAGTGGACAACATTGCTACATGGTATGAGGAGTAAGCAATGCCATGTTATTTGCCAAGTTCATGGTAGTAAGCAAGGGAAGATCAAGGCCCAAGCCTAGATCACGAGCTACACAAGAGTAAGAATTAGGGTTGCAAGTAATGGAGGAATCCATCATGCAAGTTGAAGAGGGAGAAATCATGGAGCTTGAGCCAAAGAAGGAAGAAGAACAACCGAAGTTGTTGGGCATCGAAAGGGAGCAAACCATGGGAGCCCTAGAAGCCCCCATCACCATTGCCAAAGTTGAGCTCTTGACTGATTTTCAGAACAGCAGCATGAAGACATCAAAGTTTGATGAAATTTTGAAGCATGAGCCTAGAAAGGAAAGGGAAATCATGGAGCATGAGTCCCAAGGTAAAAGTTCTTTAATATTTAATGAAATTTCATTGGTTTCTAATGGGTGCTTGTGGCTAAATGTTGAAAAGAAATCAAATTTGCATAAGGGTAAAGAGGATGACATTAAAAGAAGGGTATGTCCATGAAGGAAGGGCACTTCCGGTTCCTCATGATTATTTTCAGTTCACTAGAAATTTCCAAACAGCAGTCAATGATGGGCAAGTTGAGGGAGTTTATCACCTTGGGGTGAGTTCCGGAGATGTTCCAAACAAGTACCATCAAAAAATGGTGGGATCCTTGTTGGCAAGCCCAAGGTATGATGAAAAAAATCACATTTTATCTCCTCTTATGTCATTGCCATACTTGTGTCATTATGGGCAGCTTGTTGAGAAAGATCACATGTCATGTTTGATGCCTTGTAATGTGAAGAACTTGTGGAGTAACATATGGCACATAGATCTTTTCTTGCAAGATTATATGGGCATAAAAGTTTGGGTTCCAGTTGATCCTTTGAATTGTAAGAAAGAGGAAGTCCTTGATATTGCTACACCATGCATATGGTAAGAAAGAAATTTGTCTGAGGATTGTTTTGAATTTATTATGTATCCTAACAATGTTGTGAAGGATTCTACGTCACGGTTTTGATTGATAATGGAGCTACTTACAGTTTCATTGATGAGAGCTTGAGGGCAAAGGTGGATTTGAAGGTGGAAGATAGTGGATGTCTACTCCATGCCATGCACAAGGTGTCCCCAAATCCATTTCACATTGGGATAGCATGAGGAATGTGATTATTATATTATGATTGGCATAATCGACATAAATCTTGTGCTTGGGGTCCAATGGTTACATTCATTGGGAGAGCTCACTCTTAACTACCAAAGTATGGAGTTAAGCTTCATGGATAAGGGAAAGAAAGTAATACTTCAAGATTGGAAGTCTTTAATTACAGCCAAGTATAATGTTAGATCAGCACAACATAAACATGGTAGAATTGCGTCATGGTTAGGTATCCATGCAAAAGGTTACCAACAAAGTATGTGAGTGGTTAGTGGTGACGAGGGAGTGTACTTTGGAGAAATATAGCTCAGAATTTCAGACTTAGTGCTGCTGTCATTATTCAAATCAGCCACCACCAGGTCTCATTGGTATACATACAAGTTGGTAAGCCTAGTAGTTTTATTCCTAATAGATACTCCTTGTAGCCCCCTTTTGCTAAGTATAATGCTAGATCAGCGCAAGATAAACATGGTAGAATTGCTTCATGGTTGGGTATCCATGCAAAAGGTCACCAACTAAGTATGTGGGTGGTTACTGGTCACAAGGGGAGTGTACTATGGAGAAATATAGCTCAGAATTTCAGATTTAGTGTGCTGCAGTCATTATTCAAATCAGCCACCACCAGGTCTCATTGGTATACATACAAGTTGGTAAGCCTAGTAGTTCTATTCCTAATAGATACTCCTTGCAGCCCTCTTTTGCTAAGTCATTGTTACATTGGGATCATCTAAAGAAGGATCACAATTCTGATTTTCTTATTGATGAGGGGCTGACCCATGGTTCCATGCTTGGGAAAAGGGTAAGGAGAATAAGAGGAAAGGGCTGCATTCTTATTTTGGTGTATGACGTACATACTTATCAACCAATCATGGCCAAGAAGCCACCATGCTTGCAACTCATGGTACCATACATAATTTCATTGAAGGGAAATTTGCAAGAAGGATGGGGTTGAGTACGGTTGGTTACAAAGGCTCCATGATCACCATAACCAAGGGGACAACTCTCACTTTTCTCATGGATAGGTACAAACTTTGCATTGAATTTCTTGTTTCAGCTGAGATAGAATTTGTTCTTGGAATGCAATTCAGTTTTGGGGGAACTCACTCTCAATTGCCCGGGAAAAAGATTGGAATTTTGGATTGAAGACAAAGAAAGGAGAATCCAAGGCATGTTAAAGGAGGGATTCATGGTAGCCAAGCAACGGGAATTTGCTTATTGTTTTTTTTTCCTATATCAGCTCATTGGGAAAACAATGATGGTAGGATAGTTACCATGACTGGGGCAGCGAGATGCTTGATATGGGAAGTGGGTAAGCCATGTGATAGTTTTATATTTGATGTCGTACAAGTAGATTCAATCATTGGAGTTAGTAAATGGTTATTCTTGGGCATTGTTGGGACTTATTCCATCAATGTTGGGGTGTTTTCAGACCCCACGTTATTAATAGTGTGGATTATTTTGAAGTACCCTCTTTTCAACTAATCTTCACAACTTTTCTAGCCACCTTCCTACTTATGAGACACAAAGAAAAGAGCCTCCAATTATAAGGTTGAAGAAGATCCAAACTACTACTAACCTTAGCATGTTTGTGGTTGATTTATGTTCGTTTTTGGGAAAGCCACTAACATTCTGATTTTTGAGAGAAAAATGCAAGGTTACAACTGTTTTTGGGACAGCATTACCGAAGTTTGGGGAATCCATCATTTGGATGGAAATTATGAGATGATGACAAAGCAAAGGAAGGGAGCTAGTTATCATGTCCCTACGGCATGATGAAGAAATTGTAAAAGTGTTGTTAAACACTCTTGTTTTCTTTTATATGTTTGTTTCATGTGTAGGTACATCAAAGAAGGAGCCACATAGAATTATTTGGGATCCAGGAGCTTGCATTTTACTTGAGGGCAAGCAAATTTGGGAAGGGAGGACTGTAATGTCCTCTTTTTGAAATAATATAAATTGAAGACTTCTTGCTCATCTTCCTTTCCGTGGGCAAGAAGAAGTTGAACAAGGGAAGAACTTGAGCTATATTTCAGTTTCTTTATTCATATTTATGTTTTATTTTTAGTTTTTTTTTTTGTTTTTTGCGTTTGAGGCGGAGTCGGTTGGATTATAATGCTCTCAACATGCAATTAAAAGATAAAGTAATTTCCTTATGAGGTCAGCAAGGTTGGAAAGTTTCCAACATGGAAATACAAGATAAAGTAAGCTTAAGAGGTCGGGTTTCACACTCTTATGACTTCTCTTGCCCAACCAAGGGTATAAGAAGAGTCTTGATGCTCATTTGCACATCATTTTTGGCATATACACTTTATACTTGGTCTCTAGGGATGATTGCTCTTAGTCCATTCCACTATTGGGCGACAATCCATTAGTGTGGCATCCAAGGAGGATGAAACCCTTCCTTGTGGGAGATTAGAGGACAAAAACCCTTCAATTTGGTGGTGTTGAAGACTTTCATTGAAGACCATCTTACTTGGTTTGCATCTAGGGCATAAAGGAGGAGTCATACAAAGGATTTTGACATTGTTTGAAGCCCTCTCCTAGGGAGCAACTAGGGTAGAAGAGGATTTGGGTGCCTTCTAGGGCACAAAACTTCATTATTCTTTGATATTCAGATTTATCATATTTTATAAGGCTGGAATCTACATTTTGGTCATTTTTGGAGGAGTTTATCTATCATTTTTAGCCCTTGTTTGTGGCTTCCTATTGCTGTCATAAAATTAATTACAGTTGGGTATAATCTCTTGTTTTCTCCATTTCTTTGATGTAATTTGGATGGATAAATGTTGTCGTACTTGAAATAATTATTTAGAAGCATTTTCAGTTGTTGTTGCATGGTTGTATGGTGAGTTGAAGTCCCTATATAGTTCGTTGCTAGGGTTTTAAGGAATATTAGATCTATTGTTATAAAAATCAAAATTTACTTCACTTGGGGTTTGTGTTATTTCCTTGATTTTCAGTTTCAGCCCTAGAAAGGGACATTACAGTGGTATTAGAGCTTTGGTCTTCCCAACATGAGGATTTCAGATTTAGAGTTCGTACTCTAAGAGCAGATTTAGAGTGCTCTTATACCAATGAAGTGTGCCTCACCTTTGTGTGTAAAGGGGGACGGGAGGGTTAACTCATTAACTAACTAGTACACAAATCTATCTACCCTACAAATTAGTGTTGAATGTACAATGGAAATGTAAACAAATGTGAAAGCATCATTGCACATGCAATGAAATAGGTGACAAATAACCACAACTCTTTTATTGGTGAACTATGTGACGTGAGGTTCTAATTAAAGGATCGAGACTGAAAATTCCTAACATTGTCCAACCTAGTGAGAATCAAAAAACGTTACAATCATGAATCTTAGTCATTTGCAAAAGAGCCCCATTTCCCAACCCCTTTGAGTTTCAACAAGACCGTGTACCTAACTGATTTTGATCTAGGAAATGTTGTGTCATGAAGCCTCTCGATATCAAATATGATGTCAAATTGCTTTCTGGGCACGCATCTTTTAAGTATTACAATTATGTCTTGTAGATTGGTATACCTAACTCGATTTTGATCTAAGAAAAGTTGTGTCACGATGACTATGGATATCAAAGATGTTCTCTCGAATGGTTTCTTGGGGCTTGTTTCTTTTGTATTACAATTATATTTTGTGGTTCCCATGGGCCCGTGGGACCGAGTGTTGATGTGGGCTTCATAGTGGACTATGAAATCGTGGTATCTCTCATAATTTACAAATATAAATGTCCTTAATTTATGGCCTTTGTTGTGTTGATCGCAATGGAATTCACACTCGGTCTAAAAATCTAACCTAGATGTGCTCGAGACCAATGCAGCTCATCAAATTAGTTGTTGACAAGTGAAGGAACTTGATGTCTCCTAGATGCACCTTGCTAAGGTGAGCTCGATACCTTGGTAAAACATAGAATGACCTTCAAAGTGTAGGACAATGGCGCATATAAGGTCAATCTCCGAGAGAAGCCAAGTTCCTTCTATTCTAGCTCACTGCAACTAATCTAACCAAGACGAAAACCTATTATTAACTAATTCTAACCCGAGCTTTCCAAGGACTAGGGTTCGTAAAGAGAAATGTTGAAATAAAGAAAGGTGATTGACCAAACTAAAACATGGTTGTGTTCGACTCTAAGAGACACGAATATAACTTTAGCATGTGGAGTTCCGAAATGCGCACAAAATTCTAAATAGAATGATCACAACAAGATTAAAATATTGCAAGAGGACTAAGATATTCACATTAAACACATATACATTCAAAGGAAAGAGATCACACTTGCAAAACTATCAAGAAGTTAGTCGCTCATAATTCCACAAAGCAAGGGGCGTGAAAACTTCACAACGTGTTACTGAGGTCCGCAATCAAAAGCTTAGAGCTCAAAGGGGCGAGCTTTAGAATTTAGCAGTAAAAGACCCTTTGCTTTTTCCCTTGCATTTGTTTATATAGAAAATAGAGAAAGAAGGAGAGGAGATCATATCGTGACCAGTAAGCGAAGCAAGCCAACCACTTGGAGCCAATCGGCATTCAATTTTTGAGACCACGTATGGGTGCCAAAGGTTGCTCGAATCACACTCTATCAAGGCTATATGGGAATGACGGTTGCACAGTTCAAGTTTTAATGTTGATTGTTGGAGTGGTTGAATGTTCAAACTGAATTGTGTGTGACTTTGCTTCTTTGGCAAATTTTATATGGTCCACGGTCTTCACTTTCATCTTTTGCAGACTTTCGGACCAATCAAAATTCAATTTTGCGAGACTCAAGTATGGGCAGATTTTAAAAGGTATACCAAAGGTTGCTCGAATCACACTCTATCAAACTATATGGGAATGATGGTTCGTAGTTCAAGTTTTAATGTTGATTGTTGGAGTGGTTGAATGTTCAAACTGAATTGTGTGTGACTTTGCTTCTTGGCAAATTTTATATGGTCCACGGTCTTCACTTTCATTTTTTGCAACTTTCAAGACCAATCGAATTCAATTTGCATGGACCAAGTATGGGCAGATTTCAAAAGGTCCACAATCTTCACTTTCATCTTTTGCGGCTTTCAGCACCTATCGGCATTCAATTTTGCAGACCAAGTATGGGCACCAAAGGTTGCTCGAATCACACTCTATCAGACTATCTAGGAATGGGGTCGCATACCAAGTTTTAATGTTGGTTGTTGGAGTGGTTGAGTTCAAACTGAGTTGGGTGTGCCCTTGCTTCTTTTGGCAGATTTTATATGGTCCACGGTCTTCACTTTCATCTTTTGTGCCTTTCAGCACCATTTGGTAGGCTTCGCAATGATCCGCAACTTTGTTTTTCGGCCTCCACCTTTGATCCGCGGATTTTCCTCTTTTTCGTACCTAGTCCCTTGTTTGTCGCAGCCTCCTCTTTGTATTGCATGGATGTTTTCTTCGTGGATTCTTTCTTTTCATGCCTATAACTTTGTGAGGGTTTTGATTCCTTCACAAATCTTCTTTTGTCCTGGCTTTCTGTTTGCTTTGATTTTGTTTTCTGCAACCTATACATCTCACGAATTTTCTCTTGTTTCACGGATTTTTGCATTTTCGTTGTACATTGCTTCCTTCATCTATGGCACACTATACTTCTTCCTTTTTGCGGCTTTTCTTCTAAGGCCGCATAAGTCTAAGATTTGAAGAAAGTTGTCCAAATAAGCATGGGTGCTTATTTGACAACATTTGAGGCGACTTCAGGGGACACATGCTTGCATAGATAAATTGATTAGTAGCCTAGCATATCCATTGGGCATTGAGTCGGTGTATAACTTGAAAATTGATCTTGGAAGCTCGAAAACCACCCTTACTCTATCCCAAGGTTTCGAAAAACATTCTTCTCTCGAGACTAACCCTCAAAAGCCACATAATTATTTTCCATTGATCCACATATTTTCATTTTTTTCTTAGTACACCGTTACTTTGATCCGCAGATTCATTTCCTCGCTGCAACTTTGATTTCTTTACTACACACGGCCTCTCTCTAACATGTGGGAATTGCAAATGGAACCAACACTTGTGCAACACAACACTTATTCAAGGAAGATCACCACAAAAGGATTGAGGGAGGGCATCTCAATTAGTGATCACAAAACATGATACAACAAAAGGGAAAACACGAGAACACCAAAAACAGTATGTACAAGATGCAACCAAACCCACTCAATAAGAAGGTTTAAGATAAATCCCATTGACTAAGATTTGGAGTGCCTCCCCATTGAGTTTTGACAACTCAAATGAATTGGCTTGCTTACAAGCTGTAATGGTGTATGGCCCACTCCAAAGTGCATCAAATTTGGAGTGTCGCCCTGGTTTGGCTTTGTTTGTGTCCCATTTTAAAACAAGATCTTCTTTAATAAAAGTCTACATTCTAGCCTTTTTTATCAAACTCTCTCTTTGTTAGCTTTTGATGCTCTTCCAACTTGATTATGACGGACTGCCTCGGTTCTTCTAGCTCAACCAACTCGTCATCCTATTGTTCTCTTCCAATTCCAATTGATGGGCTAATTCTAATGAAGGTAATTCAAGAGATAATGGAAGTCTAGCTTCTCTACCATACACAAGAACAAAAGGAGAGGTACCTATTGCTCTCTTGGGTGTGATTCTGTCAGCCCAAAGAGCATTCTTGATCTTTGTATGCCACCGCTCTGGTTCATCTCCATTGTCCTTTTCATTATCCTAATCAAGTTCTTGTTGGTTGACTTAACAAGGCCATTACCTCAAGATAAAAGTTGAAGGAAGTTTTCGGGTAGACGCGATATTGAGACCCAAACAGAGCTTTTGAAGCCCAAAGGCCTTGGCATTATCAAAAATTATAGTTTGAGGAACTCCAAACCTTGTTCAATATCTTCCAAGAAGTCTAAGATAGTTGATTCAGTTGCCTCTTTGAGAGCTACACCTCGGTCCATCTGGTGAAGTAATAGTAATCAATTGTTTTTAGGACCCATTTGTATCCCGACTGGATGTGGGATTCACCATGCCAATGAAGTCAAGACCCCATTGAGAGAAGGGCTGATCCACTTGAATTGGGTGGAGTGGAAGGGCTGCCATTTTATTCTTGCCAGTGAAAAGGCACATTCTTTGCATTTTCTAACCCATTTATATGAATCCGCGAACAATGTGGGCCAAAAGTTTCCTGCTCTCAAGATTTTCATAGTTGTAGCTCTTGGGAAGAAATAACCACCGGAAAACCATTATGGAATTCTCAGTAAAGACATTGTTCACTTGTTCGCCTTCAATACACCTCAACAACACTCCATCCAAATTCTTCCTAAAAAGAATTTCGTCTATTAATACATAAGGAAAGCATTGTGGCCTAAAAAGCGTCGCCTCTTGGCTTTGTTCGAGCCAAAAGGACTTTGTTCACTTGTTCTCTTCTTGATACATCTCAACAACACTCTATCCAAATTCTTCCTAAAAAGAGCTCCATCTATTAATACATAAAGAAAGGATATCACCTAAAGTGTCGCCTCTTGGATTTGTTCAAGCCAAAAGGTCTTTGTTCACTTGTTCTCCTTCAATACATCTCAACAACACTCCATCCAAATTCTTCCTAAAAAGAACTCCATCTATTAATACATAAGGAAAGAACTGCAGCCTAAAGTGTCGCCTCTTGACTTTGTTCGAGCCAAAATGATACTCACCGATAGGCAAAAATCTTGCCATGACATTTGTCCAACTCTTTTCATGAGGTACACCTACTCCCGGTTGTTCTCCTTGTTCTTCCAAGACATAAGAAGCTTCTTAATCATTACTACCCTCTTCTCATTGATCTCAGCTCCCATGATGAAATCTCTAACACTAGGATGAGAGACCAGCACTTTGATATGGTTGTTGGCAAGCATATGCTTGAATTTTTTGAGAGCTCTCATGATGGCAAACACTTGTTTCTCCATGTGGTTGTACCTCAACTCATAGTCCTTCAATGTTTGGCTAAATAAAGCCACCATTGCTCCAAACCTTCATGATTTTGCTAAGTCAAAACAGCAACAACATTATTTTCTGCCCCATATGCATAGAGAACGAAGTCCTCAAAATTTGGGTTAATGAGAGTGGGTGCTTGAGCAATTGCTTCTTTGATCTTATCAAAGCTATCCTTACCTTCCTTGGTCCACTTGAAAGCATCTTTCTTAAGCATCAAGGTAATATGCTTGACTAGTCCTACAAAGTTAGGAATGAACTTCCTAACAAAATTGATCTTGCCAAGAAAAGATTGCAATGCCTTCTTATGAGCTGGTAATGAAAGAGAGAGAATGGCTGAGATCCTTTTCTCGGATCTATAGAAATACCTTATTTTGAGACTATGTGACCCAAAATCTTACCTTGAGGAACAACAAAAATGCATTTCTTTGGATTGAGTGACACCCCAAACTCTCTACACCTTTCAAATACTTTCTCAAGATGTTTCATGTGATCTTCACCCACCTTTGAGAAAATTGTGATATCATCCAGTAAATGAGAATAAACTTGTTTATGAAGCCCTTGAAAGCAAAATCCATGTCCCTTTAAAAAGTAGCACGGAATTAGTTAGTCCAAATGGCATCTTCTCATAGGCATACATTCCCCATTTAGTTGTAAAAGTTGTCTTGTATTGATCTTCTTCCTTGACCTTGATTTTATTGTAACTGGAATAACCATCCAAAAGTGAGAACTTTTCAACCCCTGCTACTATTTGCAAGATTTGGTCCATAGAGGGAAAAGGATAGTGATCCTTGAGGGAGGCTCTATTTAGGTCCCTAAAGTCCACACAAAGCCTAATTTCCCCATTTTTCTTCCTGACAGGAACTAAGTTTGCTACCCAAGAGGAATACTTAATAGGAAAGATGATTTTGGATCTATGAGTTTGGATAATTCTTTTCTCATAAGGGCTCAATTTTAGGATTTACAGGCCTTTGTTTTTGCCTAATGGGCATGGTATTATGGTCAAGGTCCATAAAGATGGTGGGCAATGTTTGGATCAAAACCCTTCGAGGTCCTCATAACTCCATGAAAAGACATCACTATAATTTTGACATAAGGAGATAAAAGCTTGTTGTTCTTTTTGCATTACATACCTTCTTGTTATCGCCTAATTAAAAAAATTCAAAAGTATTCTTTTGCGTATTTTATCACCCTCGCCGCGATCATATTGTTCTTGTGATCATTTTGGTCTTCGTTTCGTTCATTTCGGGTGAGAACTCCCACCGGGTCGTAAAACCGCATAAATTAATATTTAATTAATTTATTACCCTTTTATTTAATAAAATTAATTTTATTATTTTTTGGGGTTTTTAATTAAATAAATATTAATTTAATATTTATTAAAAATCAATTGACAAGTTTTTCTTTATTGCTGGGGAAAATAAATTCCGCTTCCAATTGTCGGGGATGCCAAATTGGCTTTCCGCACCCGAATTTCCCCTTTCCTAGCAAATTCTCTTTTTTTTCCCCGCCAGGATTTCTTTTGTTGATTGCCAACCCAACCGGTGGCAACTGGCAAAAAATCTTCCAATCTCCCACATGGGGAAATAAGATGGGAATTGCCAACTTGTTTTGCCATTGCCACGGGCGAATGATTAAGTTTTTTCCCATCTTTCCCTAGCAATTAATTCCCACTACCCGAAGAAAGGGAAATTGGTTATTTCAACGGGAAGAAAGAAACGATTATACGGCGAAACTTCTTTAATCCTCTTAATTTTTCCTCCGTGAAAGACTGTTGGAAAAAGTCATGCGAAGAAGCTTCGAAGATAAAGCTTTCCAATTTCTTCTTATTTATTCTGAAGGAACATTTCGAGAAATATTTTTATCACATCCCTCAGGCAATACACCAGAAGTAAATGAGGTTTCAATGCAAGAGTTTTCCAGATTCAACTCAGTCAATCAATTTTCCCACGCTATTGCTAAACCATTCCATTCACATTGAAAGGAGACATCAATAACCCAATCCAAACAAAGCATTTCCAACGTAGGCATGAGAGGAGTATTCCATGCATTTTTGTTTTAATGTTTTCTTTTTTGCGATAGAGCAAAGAGATCTCACGTTGCAAATTGGAAAGAGACCACATTTCAGCAAAGGAATCCACGCAAGACAAGGAGAATTCTCATGCCAAGGAAAAGCAAAAAGATTCATCACGCACTCACAAAGCAGACCACGGAGAGATTCCAACGTAGGTTTTGAGGCAGACCATGTCAAAGAAGAGAAAGAGAATCAATAGCCAACCAAAAAAACCACGTTTCAACAAAAGAATCCACGTTTTAGGTTCTAAAAGAATAAAGCTCCACATTTCAGCTGTTAGAAGGAAGGAATCCATGTACAAAGTAGAGAAAGAATTCAACGTTGGGAAGAAAGAAAATTATTGTCCATTCACTTGCCAAAGAAACAGCCCACACGCATATTTTTTGAAGGAAAAAATCCAATGCATTTTCCAAAGACTGTCAAATAAACCACTTGCAAAGAAAGAGCCTTCACCTGCGCAGCCATAGAAGGAATTTTCAAAAGCATTGTTTTGGAGGAATTGAAGTTTTTAATGCATTAGTTTTAGAAACAAATCCAACGCCAGCAGTAAAGAAGAGAAAGGGCAGTCCACGCAGCAGTCAAATAATAAAAGCCAAAATATTTGTCTTTTCTTTTTGCCAAGAAAAACAAAATCCAACGCCTAGCAAAGAGAAAGAATCCACGTTTCAGCTAGGAGAAGCACTTCCACGCAAAGTAAACCAGTTTCCACGCCTTCACCAGGAGTTCTCCAGGCATCATAGGCCACGCAAATAAAAAGAAAATCATTCCCACGCGTGCAACAAGTAGGAGTAGTTCACGCCAGAGAAAGAGAAATAATTATCCACGCATTTAAACGCCAGCAAAAGAAAAATTACGAGTTCAAAGTATTGCCGGAAAATCAAAGCAATTCTTCACGCTGAAGCAACAGAATCAGGCAAGACGGAGAAATAGTGAATTAAAAAGATTAAAATTGATCCTACACGAATTCATTATAATCGGGAGAATTTAAAATATATATATATATATATATATATATACATATATCATTATTGTTGCCCGATCTGGAATTCAAGCTTAGTCTCGATATTTTTGTTTGTATTGACATTTTAAAAAATTGTAATTCGGGATCAATTATTATTATTATTTTTAAAATAATAATAATAATAATAATAAATTAAATGAGCCATATTTTTCTTGTGATAACGGTGGTTGGAGACTAAGACCCGACACCGTTTACATTGTTTTACGTGCCTGAGTCATTTTTCTGTAAAATTCATAATGGCCGAAAAATCCAATAAATCTGCAAGAAAATCGAGGAAGCCAATGGAGAAATCAAATAAGTCCGCGCTCAAGTACGAATTCCAAGGAATCATCCCTCCCACTTCCATCAAGTCTGCATACGACAATATCACCGATACAAATCTTGGCCACATCAACGCGCAACAATTTTGTGATCGGGTGAAAGCTGAAGGCAAAACCATATTCTCGAATAGTCTTGTCTGCAATGCCCGGAGCTGGTCATCGCCTACGCAAAGCATTATGATCCCAATACACGGGGAATTTATAAAGATAATCACGAGTCTTTCCTCTTAATCACACCAAAGCACATTGAGGAATTGCTCAGCATACCTGACTTCCCTAAGAATGCTGACATCACTTGAAAGTCAACACAAGATTTTTGGGATGAAGAACCCCTCAGGTGGAGCAAGATGGTTAATAACAACTGGTTAGTGACCAAGAGGCCTCAAGTTGACCGGCTTCCTAAGGAATTGTACCGCATTGAGTTCGTGGAGGAAATCGGTGACATGATCACTCTCCTAAGCCAAGTCTTGGTCTACCCTCGCAAGATTTTCCACCCATGGATGTATCAGTTTATCTATATCATCCTTGCCAAGAGAGATTTTGTGGATTGGGCCACCATCATCAATGATACTCTTCACAAACAATTGATCGAAGTGAAGATGACTGGATGTTTCTACATGACATCATACCTGACTTATGCAGTGGTTAGAAGAAAGTTATTTTCGGGGTAGAAACGAAAGGAGTCACGGGTCCATCAAATAATGTCTTTCATTGTTATCCGCAGTTAAGTTTCAAAAATAGCTCTCATCATTTCAAGAGAGTTAATGATGCATTCACCTTCCGCGTGATTCAAAACTTGAATCAGAATACAGAGGAAAGATTCTCCAAAGAGGCCATGGATGTCATTTCCCAGTGGGGAACATGGTTTATTCAATTTCCGTCCTTTTCCTACATTCGCGTGAGCGGCTTTGCAGGTACTCCATGGAAGCTTCCTAAGTACGTCAGTGATAAGTGGGCATTAATGGAGCTTGCGCGACAACTATTCCAAGTTCACTGTCTTCTCAGTGACAAGCATCGTTCAGAATTCATTTCCCAATCCAAATTGGGGAATACCAATGTCCAAATCTCTTCAATGCACAACTCATGGAGAAAGAGTTTGCCCTCATCACTATTCATCCATATGTGAAGAGATTCTAGTTTGATATCAACGGATATATGCAGAAGATTCTTGGGGCAAAGTATCAGCACAATCCTACCATGGAAGATTTATGGGCTGCCTGTTCAGATGAACATGAAGTGAGAAGGCGAGAGTTTTCCCGCCTAACCCTTGCTCAGATCAAGGCCTTTCGCATCGAAACCCTCTAGATTCATTGGTGGATGATGATGAAGATGTTATTGATCCCTCATATGATGTCGTTGCCTTTACTCCGTTGCCCGAATTGATTGGACCAAAAGAGATGAATTTTCTCTTGATAACAAGAATCAACCGATCCTCGAAAGAAGCATATCTTGGTATGAAAAATAACTTGCAAAGTTACTATCAATCCAAGATCATACCTCAAGATTACAAAAATTCCAACTCGAGGAGGTCTCAAATGACCAAAGCGTCTTCTCGGTGCCATCTACCCATACACATCAAGTAATGGTTGCCAAAATCCACTTCACAAAGGTGTCGCAAGGTGAAATATCTAAGGGTCCTAGCCCTAATGAAGGAAGAGAGCGTGTATCGGGAATTTCCACTTCAAGTAGAGATTCTTCTACTCACATTGTTGATAGTTCGCAGAAGCTCATAACAAACACTCCTCAGTCGTGCCTTGCACAAGAGTCCACTCAAATGCAAGTAGTCTAGATATCGAACGCTTCTGAACCTACAGTTCACGAAGAGATTTCTCAAAGTCTCCCTGATGTTCAAGAGGTCGATATCGAGGTTATTTCTCCAAAGATTGAGGTCGTGGAAAGGATTCTTGTAGAATCTAATGATGTTGAGAACAATGGGAATGTTGCTTCGGACTCAGGCTCCTGTATGCGGAATTGGTAAAGGATACTCCTTTTTGGGTTGATTGTGAGATCAAGAAAAGGAAGAGGGTTGTCAAACCAATTGATATTGACTTCGATGCACTTTTCAAGCTTTTGAATGACGTCATTCCCAAGAAGCCTAAAGTGCTCTCCTGGATAATGGTGGATGATGACGGAAACAGATTTGCAGATCTTGTCATCCCACAAGTTGACAAGGAACGTGATGCCATGACATCTGCTGATTATGAAGTTTCAGACTTGGGCTTGGGAAGTCCACATTGGAAAGTGACATGGCAATGGCCCAAGATTCAATGGATATTGTGCTAAAGAGGCTTGAGAAATATAAATCTCATAACTCTCAGCTCAAGGCTGAAAAGAATCAATTGGTGGATTATGTTCAACATCTGATAAATCCCATATCATCCACTTTCCCAATGCCTGATGCAATGGCTGCCCCGATGAAGAAACTCTCAATTTGTCAAAGGAAATAAACACATTGGGCCATGTCACTAAATCTTGGCTTTCAGAGATTCTCATTTTTGGGGGAGAGACGATCAAAGCAGCCTTAAGCTCCATGAAGATATTAGTGCATATCTTGATCCAATTCTTTCTTTCAAGGAAACTTTTGTTTCTAACATATCAAATTTGGATGAGATATTGCCTAGTCTACAGGAGATGACAAGTATGGAATCCTCAACTCTAGCCATTGAAGGAATCCTTGAATTCGAATGTCGAGGGACACGCTTTCTTTGGTGTCTACATCTCAAGTCAAGGAAGACACTTCTCGAGGATTCTATGATCCATTATGAGAGCATATGCAATGAAGCTTTCACTTCACTCGCCTTGATTCAGGAGTTCATAGATGAGATCCCTTGTGATCTTGTAAACGAACAAAATCAGAGGCATTCATCGAACATGTCGAGGAGCAATTTTCACAATTGTTCAAAGACATATATACTCCCGCCATCAATTTCTCTTTAGCTTCAATGGAATGTTGCATCAAATTAAAGAACTTGTTTGAAAATGTTCAATCAAAGATGGTCAATTTGAATGATATGCTAGGTAGGATCTTGGAATTGTAGGTGTTTTGTGAGGTTGTGCTTCGATCGAGTGAACCTCCTGAGGAAGAAAAGATGTTCGAAACATTGGGAAGGTTCAGATCCTTTCAATTGGCAAAGGTGGCGGATCCTAATTTCACTAATGGGATGAGGAGATAGCTTTTTTAGTATCTAACGAAGTGGGAGAGTCCATTTCTCATATGTTTGAGATAGGCGGACCCCACTTCAATGGATAAGGCACTATTTTTTGTCATATGTTAAAATGGTATTTTAAGTGGGTTATTGTTAAACTCACTTTTGGCAAACTTTGGATAACTTAAGTGATTTCTATTTTTAGTTGTTTTTATAAGTTGGTTGAAAAAGTCAAAGTCATTTAAGATGCCCTATTTAATGTTCATGTAAACCCTAACTACTTTGTATAACCAACTTTTGGGTTATAAAAGGAAGTTGGAGGCTCATTTGAAGGTGACTTTGAGAGAGGAGAAGAAAAATATATTTTGTATGCAAGCTTTACTTGAGGGGAAGAAATTGTATTCTTTTGAGAAGACGTTTTGGAGTTAATGAAATATGAACTTTGTGTCCCATTCATTGTCTCTTGTAACATTTGGTGTTCTTATGTTCATTAGATGTTAGCATTTGAATCTTGCATGCAAATATTGTCTTGGATCTTATTGTCAACTATATTAATACATTGTTCTAGTTCACAATGAACAAGCTCTGATTATCTACTTGCTCATGTGTGTTCCTTTTACTCATTCTTGTTTAGCTAACTCAAACTCGTTTTATTTGTGTTAGTTATTCATCGTTCTTCTTCGTGCAATATTAGGCTTTGCTTTTACCTAACTCTTGCATGTTCCTTCCCTTCATTTTTTCATTCCATTCCATCTTCCTCATTCACTTTTCTTTCCATTGATGTTCCAAAACACCCCCACATACAATTTTGAATGTACGAGATGTAAATACAATTTTGGTTTTCAATAAAGGCAAAGCATCACCTTCATTGAGGAGGGACTTCATTCCCATACTATCGCATGTCATTTCGTGTGTGCAAATCCATATGCTAACACTTCCCTAGCATCAGCTCTTTGTTTTGTGTTAGTTATTCATCGTTCTTCTTCATGCAATATTAGGCTTTGCTTTTACCTAACTCTTGCATGTTCCTTCCCTTCATTTTTTTCATTCCATTCCATCTTCCTCATTCACTTTTCTTTCCATTGATGTTCCAAAACACCCCCCACATACAATTTTGAATGTACAGATGTAAATACAATTTTGGTTTTCAATAAAGGCAGCATCACCTTCATTGAGGAGGGACTTCATTCCCATACTATTGCATGTCATTTGCATGTGTGCAAATCCATATGCTAACACTTCCTAAGCATCGCTCTTTGTTTTGTGCAATAATAACCCTTTGAAAATCTTCTTCCTTCATTGTCATTTTCTTCTCCCCGAACTCATAATTCGGGCTAAAAACGCCTTCGAGTGTGACCAATCCTCTAGGCAACTTGTTTGTCTTTAATTGAATAATCTGATCATCATAACCTTCTCAGTAGCCTTCGATCGCACTTCATGAGAATTTCGCACTCGTTTTGGATAAGCTAAATTATTTGCTTATCTTTGTCAAAGACTTGACAACTTACTTCATTATCAGGAATGGATGGTCTAACCACCATCTTAATGTGTTGTCTATTGCCCTGAATGAGGTCTTTTGACGGACAAATTGCCATCCTACGGCCGCCATTTGATCAGCCTCACCATTTTGTCTTCTTAGCACCCACTTACAAGTTGATAGCATTAAAACTTTCCTTTAGTTCCCAAACGTTATGCGCGTAAGCTTTTTAGGAGCTTATTCTTGGTAGCACACTTCCCTCTCACTAACTCAATGTCTCCAAACTCGTGCAATGCTATTATTTGTCTCTTTTTGGTCAACAATAGTCTATGAATCAATGCCTCATATCCGCAACGCGTTGTATGTAAATTGCAGGTCTATGGGCAAAAACAATTTCTTACCCATTGGAGAAAGAATTTTTACCCATTTCCGCTCTTCGATTATAATATCCCCTCTTGGGATATTAATTAAAATCAGAAAATTACTACTTATAAAAGTAAACTTAGAAGAGCAAGCCCTTGAAGTTCACCTCAACTAACCGGTGTTGGCTTCGTAATGTCCCGGTCTAGGAAAAATTAGGAAATAATGTAAATCGATCACACACTACCGGAAAATAATTAATTTTCAAACCCCAACTGCTACAATTTTCAAAAATTCATATCTTTGTCTAGAGAAGTCCAAATGAGCTGAAATTTTGGATATTGGACCACAAAAATATGAAGAATAATATGCAAAAACCAGATTTTGTACAGCCAACACAAAACCCTAATTTTGACCTAAAAAGTAGGTCGCCCAAAGCACATTTAGGGCACCAAATCTACTCCAAAAATTATGAAATCACCTTCTCCTTATTTCTCCTAATTTTTACAATCACATTTAATATTAAATTGACCCCAAACTGCAGATCTGAATTTTATAACAGCAGTTAATCAATAACAATGCACCCAAGACAGCTGAAACTTGGAAAATCCATAACTCCTTCAATACTTAGAGTTTTTCTATGAAACAAGATGCAAAATAAACTAGAAATTTAGGGTTTTCCACTGCATTAAGGATCTGAATTTTCTGAGCATTAAAACCTAGCCAAAACAGCCCAGAAAACTGATTTCAAGTCGCTAGGGTTAGAGGAAATTAATTAAATAATTTCCAGCTCTTTCCTAGCCTCCAAATACACCAAAAATTAGCCCTTTTGCTCTGAAATAATTAATAACACAGCAGATTTGCAGATCTAGCATTTATGGCATCAAAGCATGAACAAATCATCACCAAACCAAGTCGTTATGGCTAAAATAATTTCAGCAGTAACAACAAAAATAAAAGCACCATAAAACCCTTCACAACATTCAATAACATGCAGATTTTTCATCCAAATAAATGCGCCAACACCAACACAAGAGATCACAATGGAGAGAACAATAAAATCTTCAATATCTTCAACAATGGCTTCCAAATGAGAGAGAGCAAAATGCAAGAACTAGGGCATACATCCCATCTCCAAGCATGGAGTATCAAATAAATATCATCATAACATAAGTCTAACAATGATCCTAACACTCCTTTTATAAGCAAGGAGGCACAAAATTTGAAATCCCTAGGAGAGGCAAATTATTAAATAAAAAACGATTAATTCTCCCTATGTGTGGCATCTCCTTTTAAAAAGGGTGATTTTAATATTTAAAAGCCACCCAAATATTATTTAATTAATTCTCCCTTTTAATTTGCATTTTGGGAATTTAATTAAATAATTACATACATTACTTTCCATAAATATTAAATAATTAAATAAATATTGTTTTATAATGTAATATGATTAAAAATCACTCTCCAGGACAATATTATCTAATTATTTAATATAATTTTTCCTACTGCAACATCCCTAAAGCCCACTGAGAGAATGATAGTGAGGGTCTTCAAAAACGGGGACATTACATTTCAATACAACCCAAATGGGGTTGGAGTGAGCCAAGGTGATGGGTTTAGATGGGCTAACTAGTTGGAGATGACACTTCATTAACCATAATAAATTGCAGTAATAGAAAATTAATTTAAAACACTGAAAAACCAGTTGAACTTCAAAATTTCATAACTTGATCAATACTCAATATTTTCCAAAGAAACCAAATGCATTTGAAAGCTAAAATTATGGTCTTTCCAACCAACTATTAAACAGAATTTTCTGAGCACCGGAAACCCTCCAAATCTGCCCTTAAAATCAGAAACCTAGTCGCTAGGGTTAGGAAAAATATAATAAATATTTGCAACACTTTCTCTTGCTTCACAATAGTTCATAAAACTATTAAAATGCCCCTCATATGATGCCAAAATTACTCCAAACAAGTCGCTTTATTATAAATAAATTCCAGCGAAGCACATACCAGCTCAAAATTAGTCAAATCATGGGCATTATACTTAGCAAAACATGCTAAAATAGATCAGATTGGAGATTCACTTCTAATGCCACTAAAATATGCCTCAAACACCTCTAATGCAAGTCGATTTGGTCCACAATAACCAGCAGCAATAATCAGATTGTAATCACCATATAAAGCTCACAAATACCCTCATAAATCAAGCTCACATACTCTCAAAAATGGCGACTTCACATAGGCAATAGATTTAAGCAATAACTCATCAATTCATAGCTTGAAGGGTTTACACACTTCACATAAAGGTGGTGTTGAAGAACACCTTTTATTTTAGATCATTAGTGGGCATACATCCCTCTTCAAGCATGAAGATAAGTTTCCAAAACCGTCAACATGCAAAAAGGGTGCCCATCATCTCCTTTTATAGATTTGTCCTTGTGCAATCTCCAAAGCTTCCTTTCCTTTTGGCACCATCTTCTAGAGAGGAGAGCTTTTAATTTAAAATTGGCCTGAAAGTCAACTCCAATGCAAATGTTAATTCCCCAAGATAATATTTGAAATACATAGAAAATAGGAATTAATTAATTTAATTAATGCCCACATGGAAGTCGAATTTTGCCCCATAAATCGATTTGCCCATAAATAATATTTAAATAATTCCAAGAGTAAATCGACTTGCCCTTTACAAAATTCATCTTGCCTTAATTAAATCGATTTACCTCAAATGATATTTGATTGGCCCAAAATAAATCGATTTTCTCCTTTACTAATTTGACTTGCACAAAATAAATAATATTTAATTTTAAATTCACATGCACAAATCGATTTTCCCCCAATTTAATTTCCTTTAATCCAAGGGGAGTGGATTAAAGGATACCAACCTTCATTATTTAATTTTTGCTTGAAAAAGGGGACATTACATTGATCCATTGAAAAACATTTTCACAGGCCTCCATCATCATCATCCTTAATTGACATCGGAGCAACAAGATTTTCCTCTTGGATACAATAAGTGCCCAAAGCAATCCCTTGAATTGTGTCATAAGGATCAAACTCATAATGCTCTTTGGCCCATTCATCTCATAAAAGGTCGGGGACTAAAATAGGTGGAGCAACTATGTCGTATTGACACTTACTCGTTTTCTTCTTGTTGAATCTGAACCAGGCAATTGAGGACTCAACATGATAAGATGAAAAGGGCTCGGCTCTAATTGTGAACCTTGTGCCACATCTAGTCCTTAAAAGCATATGGGACCAATTAGAGGACAAGTATCCACCCACTTTGGCTGTGCAAATATTTTGACAGCCCGGAGGGCAAAGAAAGGAGGTAAATCAATAATTGACGCCTTAAATGATGGTCAAACTAGGAAAAGCATGAAGGGTTTAACTCAAGATTTTTATGACTCCTAGTATTTTGATTGTTGTGCCATCAAGTTGTAAAACACCTTTAGAAATTGGATTGTACTCAATGCCTAAAATGTCTGCTATTTTTTTGGGCATTAAAGAAGTACTAGCACCTGAATCTATCATGCAATTTTGTACTAAGTGTTTTCCCACAATCAAGGATATTAAGAAGGGTGACGGTTTCTGATTTTTTAATTATTTGTTCCTAGGATGGCATAAGCTCTTGAAGAGTTTGGCTTTTGCATAGCTGCTTCAAAAATTCTTGTACAAGGTCCCTTTGAGAGGGGATAGACAATGCATCCCACATAGTCACATTCAAGTTTGTCTTCTTCATTTGTTCTATAATGTTCAAAGGGATACCTGCAGTCTTGTGCATCATAGGTGTTGAGGATTCCTTTCTTGCTTGCTCCATCATTGGAAAATATGTCCTTGGATAAGAATTGACTTCATAGTAAGGGCAAACATGCTAGATAAATCTGATTGTCCTGCTCTTGCCTAAATATGCCACAGATTGTTTCTCCTTGGGAGGAGAGCTATGTTACACCAAAGAGGATGGAGAAGCAGTCCCTAACTGCCTCTTCTTTGGCATTGTGTTATCAGCAACATGGAGTTGAGGTCTACTTGAGCTCTCAACAGTCTATGTTACGGCAAAAACTCGTCAAGGCTACAAAACATGAGGTTATATTTGGGGATAGCTTCTTGTATTGCTTCTTGATCGAGTGTTTGGGACCTCGATCACTAACTCTTGTTCATTGAAAAAATTGTACCGTGAGGGTCTGAACTTGCACACCTTTGCACAATTGTTTTGATTGTGAGGTTGGTTACACGGGAAACACCACTCAGCTTCTTGGACTACATTATTTTGAACCGGTACAAGGGCCTCACTCATGCTAAAGCAACAAGAAGTTGTAGTGCAAGAGAAACTGTTTGAAGAGGCAAATTAGAATTGTGCTCTTGAAACCTATTTGACCAATAATTTTAGCCATATCTCGATTTGGAGATTGAGTTCTCTACTACCGATAACCTTGATTAAAATTTTGATTAGAAGGTTACCTTTGATCGAAACTCCTAGGTAATTTCTAGGTGTTTTGGGCATTGCCTCTTGAGGGAGACAATCTCATTTGATAGAATTTTACCAAAGCTCTAGGATTCCTTTCTTGCTTGCTCCTTCATTGGAAACTCCTTCATTGGAAAATATGTCCTTGGATAAGAATTGACTTCTTCTCGTAGGGGGCAGACTTGCAAAATAAATCTTATTATGCGCTCTTGCCTAAATCTTCCAATTGTTTCTCCTTGGGAGGAGAGCTATGTTCAGCACCAAAGAGGATGGAGAAGCAGTCCTAATTGCCTCTTCTTTGACATTGTGTTATCAGCAACATGGAGCTAAGGTCTACTTGAGCTCTCAACAATCTGGATTGACGGCACAAAACTCATCAGGGCTACAAAACATGAGGTTAGCTTTGCGGGAAGCTTCTTGTATTGCTTCTTCATTAGCATTTGGGACCTCCATCACTGACTCTTGTTTATTGAAAAAAATTGTACCATGAGGGTCTGAACTTGCACACCCTTTGCACAACTATTTTGATTGTGAGGTTGGTTGCATGGGAAACACCACTCAACTTCTTGGACTACATTATTTTGAACTGGAACAAGGGCCTCACTCGTGCAAGAATGAGGAAGTTGAATAAGAAGAGAAATGTTTAAAGAGGCAAATTAGAATTGTGCTCTTGAAACCTATTTCACCTTTGATAATTTTGGCCATATCTCTAATTTAGAGATTGAGTTCTCTCATCTTCGATAACCTTGATTAAAATTCTGATTTGAAGGTTGCCCTTGATTGAAACTTGGGTAATTTCTAGGTGTTTGGGTCTGTTGTCTCTTGGGGAGACAATCTCATTTGATAGATTTTTAACCAAAGCTCTAAGGTCATCATTTTCATCCGACCTAATGCAAGAATAAGATACGTATGGATGGGGAAGTATGTCTCTAGAAATGAGCAAGGTGAGGCTCAATACCTTGGGGAAAATCTGAAAAAAAAAAAGGTCAAGAAGTCTAGAGCTATTTTTCCAGCTTGTATTAGACAATTTTCAGCTCTAATGGCTATTGCATGCATCAGGTAATGTTGCAGCTCCCATAGATTGAATCATTATTGCAATATCAAAATTAAGAGCCCTTAAAAACATATAAAAAATGCACCTTGAGGAGTTGGTGTCGAAGGGTTGGAATCCTATTTCATGTTCTCTGAAATATGAAGTGAAGTCCATCATTAGTTCAGTAGGAGCTCTCTTGATAGTTGTCAATTGCTCCAACAAAGAGATGTCTACTTTTTCTCCAAACTGCTGACAAAGTGCTTCTCCAAGTTCATACCATGGCAGTGCTTTTCCTTTGAGAGATGAATCTACAAGTCTCGCTGCTACATCATCCTCGAGTTACAAAATGGAGTGGTTAGAAACATCGAGGATATGTTCTATGAGAGTGGTTAGGTTCTCTCCAAGAATAATAGAATGTTTTTTAAGGCAGCAACTAGTATATCATTATGAGCGGCTAAAGCTAAAGGACTACCTCCATTGAAGGTCACAAAAGGTAAGTTTCTTTGGTGAGCCATGAAGGGGATAGGCATTAAATTTTGAGGGGAAAAGAGTAGGGTCTACCAAGAGGAGTAGAAAAACTTTTGTTGGGAGATGGGATTCTCTCGAGCTAATCTTCCCTTTCTTCTTCTCCTTAGTGAGAGCTACGGTGTTCGACACAATCTCCTCTAGTTGAACTTTACCTTGTTTATATTCTTCGATGAAACTGGAATTTAGACTCGCTTAAAAACAATGGATTTGGATTTGGTAGTTCTGCTAGATGTGTTGCTTCTACGATGCCTCCAAAGGCTGATATATCACCAAGACATGCCGATCTTAGTAAAAGAATGATCAGAAATCAGCTCTATAAGTGACTCAAATTGTCCCAAAGGTAAGTTTCTTTGGTGAGCCATAGAGGGGATAGGCATTATCTTTTGAGGGAAAAGAGTAGGGTCTACCAAGAGGAGTAGAAAAACTTTTGTTGGGAGGAGATGGGATTCTTTGAGCTGATCTTCCCTTTCTTCTTCTCCTTAATGAGAGCTACAAGTGTTCGACACAATCTCCTTTGGCTGAACTTTACCATGTTTGTATTCTTCTCGATGAACCTAGACATCAAACTCGCTTAAAAACAAGGGATTTGGATTTGGAAGTCGCTAGATGTGTTGCTTATGATGCCTCCAAAGGCTGACACATCACCAAGACATGCCAATCTTAGTGAAAGAATGATCAGAAATGAGCTCTATAAGTGACTCAAACTGTCCCAATAAGAGTGCCAAAATATTTGTCACCTAGGATTGCATCCTTCTTGAGGTGAGCTTAGCACCTCGGTGAAGCATGGAATGACCTTCAAATGTGAAACAATTGCGTCTTTACGGCCAATCTCCAAATAAGGGTGGTTCCTTCTATTATAGCTCGGTCAAAACTAATCTAACCAAGACTAACTAATTCTAACTTAAGTTTTCCAAGGACCAGGTTCGAAAGAGAAATGTTGAAATAAAGAAAGGTGATGCACCAAACTAAAATAGGGTTCAATTCTAACTCTAAGAGACACATATATAACTTAGCATGTGAAGTTCCAAATGCGCACGATGAATTCTAAATAGAATGATCACAATAAGATTAAAATATTGCAAGAGGATTGAGATATTCACATCAAACACATGCATTCAAAGGAAAGAGATCACACTTGCAAAACTATCAAGAACTTAGTCGTTCACGATTCCACAGAGCTGAGGCACGTGAAAACTTCAGATCTTTCTGAGAGGTCGCGAGTAAAAACTTAGTGCTCAAAAAGGACAGAGCTCTAGAACTTATCAAAAATACCATTTGCTTATGCCCTTACATTTGTTTATATAGAAAATAGAGAAAGAAGGAGAGGAGATCATATCGCGCCCGAGTAAATGAAGAAAACCAACCACTTGGGGCCAATCGGCATTCAATTTTGCAGACCAAGTATGGGTGCGAGGTTGCTCGAATCACAATCTATCAAACCGTCTCGGGAATGAGGGCTGCATAGTTCAAGATTTAATGTTGGTTGTTGGAGTGGTTGAACATTCAAATTGAGTCGAACGCAACTTTACTTCTTTGGCAGATTTCCGATGGTCCATAGTCTTCACTTTCATTCTCCGTGGCTTTTAGCATCGTTTGGTGGACTTGCGATGATCCGTGACTTCCTATTCTCCGTGGCTTTTAGCATCATTTGGTGGACTTGCGGCGATCCGTGACTTCCTTTCCGGCCTCCGCCTTTGATCCGCAGATTTTCCTCTTTTTTTCGTGGAGTCCCTTGTTTTTCGCAGCCTCCTCTTTGTACCGCAAATATTTTCTCCCCACGGATTCTTTCTTTTTGCGACGTATAACTTTCCGTGGGTTTTGATTCCTTTGCTCGCAGCCTATCGCGCCTTGGATTTCCTTTCCATGCTTCCCATACTTCCCGCGGCTTTTCTCTTATTTTGTGGATTTTCGTATTTCTAATGTACACTATTTCCTTCATCTCGCAACACACTATACTTCTTCCTTCTGCAGCTTTGCTTCGAAGCCGCATAAGTCTAGGATTTTAAGTACTTTGTCCAAATAAGCATGGGTTCTTATTTGACAACAAAACCCACATCTCACTACATGATTATACCTAATACGCTAAGTATCAATGTAAACAATTATCATAACAATGGAATCACATGTAGCTCATGGGATGGGCTAACTCAACAAGACGTGTATGTGTATGATGAACATACAACAATAGCTTCTCGTATGGATTTCCCAACCACCTTTCCATGAAAAAAAAAAACTCCCGTCACTAGACCACATCGAAATTTTCCTTCTTTAATGTCTATAGAGATGAGTACAAAAAGTCGAGTACTAATGGAACGCAACTAATCTCAACAATTTATTACAATTTGCTCATGAAGTAGCTCAATATCAGTTCTTAAAGTATAAATTTACGTCCAAATCATTGTAGTCTTTAATTACAGTTTTCCATGATTTTAATACGAGCTTTGTAAACATATATACTTGGTAAGCATGCAAATAGCGGACCTTCCTAAAATTCTAAATTAGGAAACCAAAGCAGTATGGGGTGGTTTTCATAAGTCTTTTAAAAATTACAATCCAAAGAAACATAATAAGTGATTAGTTTGCTAACAAACAGTTTGCAAAATGCCTAAAGTCGTAAGAAAATTTCAGTTTCCATTCAAGAGACTGGTGTTTGTAACCTGTCAATAATAACATGTTGTGTTGTTCTAAGATGTGCTCTATGACAACTTATGACAATTAAAATATAGACTATATACTCCAAACCATATTCAACAGGTGGAGGGAATGGGTCTAAGAGAGAATAATGCCTGTTTTCAGATATTGGGTGCTCGGAGGATGAAAAAATCATTTTTATATATTTAAATTTCTGAAAACTAAAATACATTGAATCAATACAATGATGTCTCCCGAGATATGTTTGTTATCTCTAGATGCAGATGACGAAACAATGAGATGAATAGAGACGTCCAATTTTTATTAGCTTTTCATTAATCAACTTCGTGTTTATGTTTTGAAGTTTTCCGCTTTACAATTTAAAACAAATATAATTTTTTTAAGGCAAGAGAAATGAAGTTTCTGAGGAGAAGCCCCATAGGAGACGTGGGAGATTTGAAAGACATTTTTTATGTCCACGTCTTACATCTCCTAGAAGTGTCTTCTATACATCTAAGATGTGTCTAGCATCTCCCGGATATGTCATCTCTATACGCAAGATATGTCTTGCATCTCCCTGATGTGTCATCTCTATACCTGGATATGTCTTACATCACCCAGATGTGTCGTCTCTATACCTAAGATGTGTCTATTGTCTACCTAAACGCAGTATAACATATATTATTTTTGTACTTTGCATTATTTTATCATGTTATCTTTAGGATGTCTAGAGTTAGTGAAGAGGTTAAGACATGATTTTTTCATGGGTTAATTAGGGTTTATATCAATTGAATACAAAAGGAGGAAGAACCTAAAGAATGTATCATCTTTACAATATCAAAAACCTAAAGCAAGAAATGGCCACCATTGAATGAGAGTTCTTTTGTTACAGTCGGATTTGCAAGTGCTATGCACCCTCGGGAAGCAAGTGCTCCAATAAAGTTTGTGACCAAGAATGAGATGAAGGATTTATTTGTTGATTTTGCCAAGGATGTTCAAAGGGGGATTCCTTCATTTTGAAGCAGCAGAGTGAATGTATACAAGATATGTAAACCCTTGGGGCATAGAATTGAGGATTGAGGAGAAGTATCGACCCTGTGAGGATATTGATCAAGTTCCACCAAATAATGAAGAGGAAGAAGAGGCGGAGAGTTCACGTTGTCCCTCGTTAAGCTACAAAATGAAGATCCCAAAATATGACTTTGGAGGTGGTATGAAAGTTCACACATGGATGAGCAAGCTCGGATAAAATTTTGGGGTACAAAAGATTAAAAGCCAAGATGACAACTTGAATGTATCCCTATAACATTTGAAAGTTGTCACACACACATGGGGTAAGATGGGTTTTGTCATATCACGATGGGGACTTTTCTGATTTTGTTGATGCTTTGACTTAGTGAGTGGATCACAACTAGGAGTCGTATGGTACCAGATTGATACATTCTTTCATAAAGTGATGCAAGAGAATCCATGGCATAGTTGAATAAGCCAAGGTTTATGGGTTTCTCTAGGTGCCAGGAGGTCATTTAGGTGTTTAAGGATGTTTTGAGTCCTCATGGACTTCTATTGTAATGAAATTTCAAATTGTAAGTTTTCCCTCCAAAAGTTGTATTTAAAATTGAATACCTAAGGTAAGCATGAAAGGGTTAAATGTAAAAAAAAGGGATTATTAATGTTTGTAAAGGTCATTTGAGACCTCAAAGGGGGTATTTGAAGTTGACATGACTGTGGTTATCAAGAAACCCTAGTTGGGTAGTTAGAAACTAACTCCTTGTGTTTAAAGGAGGATAACTCAAATTGAAAAAGGGGATTTGAGGTTTGGAGGAGTGAAAACGAGGAGAGAATCTTTGCATCAGATCCATGAGGCTCAAGAAGCTTTGTAGAGAAGTGTTGTACATTAATAAAGAAGCTTCTTTGTAAATAAAATTGTGTGCATGTGATTATTCTGCTATTTTTTTATGAAGCACTTATGAACTTGACAATGATTTCCTTTGGAAAATTGTTTGTAAGCCTTGTTGCAGGTATGTGATGATTGATAGCTACAAGAAAGGTATGAAGATGCGATGAAGGGAATCAAGCTATGAGAACAATCACAAATGGGCATATTGAATCATGTGGATGGTGGTAAGTGTTTAAAGTTCTGAGTTTGATCTGTTAAGACCCTGAGATAGATGTTGAAAGTGTAGAAGTCCTTGTTATAAGTACCATGTAAATTGGGGTTAATAGTTGTTGAAAGGGTTATTTCTCAGTTCATGGTTAATCAATATGATCTTTAGGTGGTTCTTGAGCATCCTTGGAAGGTTGTATAAGAGAAGTTGAAAAGGATTGTTGGGAATTGATTCAAGACCTTACTTTAGGTGGTTCTTGAGCATCCTTGGAAGGTTGTATAAGAGAAGTTGAAAAGGATTGTTGGGAATCGATTCAAGACCTTGTAATCAAGCTATGAGAACAATCACAAATGGGCATATGAATCATGTGGATGATGGTAAGTGTTTAAAGTTCTGAGTTTGATCTGATAAGACCTGAGATAGATGTTGGAAGTGTAGAAGTCCTTGTTATAATTACCATGTAAATTGGGGTTAATAATTGTTGGAAGGGTTATTTCTCAGTTCATGGTTAATCAATATGATCTTTAGGTGGTTCTTGAGCATCCTTGGAAGGTTGTATAAGAGAAGTTGAAAAGGATCGTTGCGAATTGATTCAAGATCTTGTAATCAAGAAGATCATTGTTAAAACTAATTCTATGAGTTTGAATGTGTTAGAAAAGTGGATTTGAGTGCCTTAAGACAGACTATGCAGGGTAAACAGAGTAATAAGTTCGAAGTTGTTTTGCAAAATCATGGTATTGGGACTAAATTATAATGATTCACGTGTTGAATCCTTAAGAAGAAAGTTGGGAAAAGAGAGGACAGATTTTAAAACAAGTTTGGAGGTTTGAAACCCTAGATAGCTCAAGATTTTGTGAAAACTCTCTCTTGGGCTTAACTAAACCCTAGCCTAGGGCAAAAAGATCAAATAAGAGATAACTTTTGTTTTAACGGTTGGAATTACATGAAATTTTCAACATACCATCGTGTGCATGCTAGAGAAAAGGATTTTAGAGGTTTTAAGGAATTTGGGACTGTACGGACATCAAATTCTTTGACAGTCTTGTATTTTGCTTGTGAAGACCTAATTTGGTAGGAGAGACTCATAAGCGGGCACTTTTCCTCAAAGACTCAATTACAAAGGTCATCAAGGTTGTTGAATGGGCTAAATGGGTGATTAGAACTACTCTTGGTTTGTTAAGGAGGTGAGTCTAACAAAAAGGTATGGACAAATCACTTGATTTGCGGGGCTACTAAGCGATTGAAGCGTGTAATCGGGAGAGAGAAGGTAAAAGCTAATGTCATATGTTTTTGACTATTATGAGAGGTCGTGACCATGAAATGAGTACTATTAACTATCTCGAGACAACATTAAAGAGACTTGTGAGGATTAAGAGATTGAGTTGCATGAATGCTACAAAGAACTAGCAAAAGTTATGACTGGGACAATCAAGAAGAAGTTGAACTAGGAGAATGAACAATGAGGATTAGAATGAGAGGCTGATGGGTAAGTTTGAGTGGTATCTTGATATAGTTCCAAGGTAGGTTAAAGAAGTTTAAGCCAAACCTCGGGACAAGCAACAAGAGATGCACGTGTGTTAAAGACAAGAAAGAGCAGTATGAAAGATGTGTGAAAAAAGCGTGAAGTGCCATTGGAAGGTGAGTCATCCTTCTTGAGTTGGGTTTAAGGAACTCCATGAAACTAGAAAACCCTATTGGAGGAAATCTAAGACCGGGATCATGACAAACCGAGAAGTAAGCACAAAAGAAACCTGTGATATTGCAAAGGGCGAGTGTTAGGAAGATGTTTTGTAACTCGAAACTAATGTAAGTGAGAAAAGTTCTTGAGGTGGTAGTTGATGATATAGGAAGAGCTTGAGATCTTAGGAGTGATGGCGAAGGAAGGGAGCAGTTAGTACAATCAGCTTTATGGCGCAAAACAAAATTGAGATGGTGAAGGATAACACAAGGAGCAGGGGAGAAGTAGTTTAACCCAAACCAATGTCTTAAAAATCGAACCGGGCGAGGTTGGACCGGACCGGACCATGGCTGGACCAGTTCAAACTTTATGAACTGGTTTACTAAAAAACACATAAAAATTTATATTTTTAATGAAAACAATATATTTGAAAGATTAGAAACCATGATTCCAACAATTACACACAAAATATGCAAAGCTTGCTCATGTATATATGTAAGAAAGGTGTTTATAGCAAAATGGCACAAACTCCAAGTCCAATACACAATACATATATCATATATGAGATTCCAAAACAAAATACATAAATAATGAGGCTCTAAATGGCCTCTATAGTCCAAGACTCCAAAAAAACATGTTATGATCATTGATACTACAAGTTACAAAACTCTAGAAGAAACTAGATGACATCAATGATCAATCATCAAACTCTGCACCACTGCTGAGAATGGGATCCTCAGGCTCATCCTCATCAATATCATCACCTTCCTCTGACTTGGACCCATCCAAATCCTCAAGTACTTTGCAGAATAACTGCATTGGCATTTGGCGAGTGCACGAGTGCGACTAGTGCTGTTATGTCTCGTGATGGTGGCGCAATCTACTAGTGGCTCATCATCCTGATCCAAACCCATCCACCCTATTGGCTAGATTTTTACGCACGATTTGAAAACCTAGGCAGTCATGAGATAAATCTCCCTCGTTTACCGGTGAGGCTCCCATGTAAGATTTTGTCAATTATATTTTTTAATATCTATCTGTTGGTTTTACTTTAACCTCATAGCTCATGCACCATAGCTAGGCAATTTTGCAGCAAGTAAGCAGTTGTAAGAAATATGTGCAGAAGAGGAAAATAATTGAATGCGAGCAGAAAAGAAAGAAGATGTGCAGCCTAACCAATAGTTAACGAGTTGGTCACATGCACATAGAGCGAAACAAATAGATCTTGAAATGCAAAATTCAAAACAAAGAAAAGTTTTAGATCCGGATCTAAGATAACACAGGTTTTATGCAAAGATCAAAAAAAAGAAATAAGAAACAAATGCACCGTTGACACAAAGTTATCCGGAAATCGCCTCCTCTCTATTCCTTAGCTTTCAGAAAGATATCAAGGGTTTCAGCTCAAAGTCTGGAACACAAGAATGCTGATTACAAATTTTGATTCTTTAACCCATAGGTTCTTCCTCTATTTATAGTGTATAGAGGGCAATTACAAATAGGAAGTTTTTAATGAATTCTGATGCGGAAGCTATAGAAAAGGGGATAGTTTGTGCAAATCTTCCTCTTGAATTACTCTTTGCATGACACGCATGATTTATAAATTGAAAATAGAACCTTCATTTTGCATGTACCTTCGCTACCTATTTCCAAGTAATTGACTTCTTCAAGTAACGGCTTTTAAACCAATCACTTAAGTTTTAGAATTTAATTGATTGCTCAATTACTTTAATGAGGAAATAAGAGGAAAAAAGAAATTGAAAAGAAAGTTACTGAACTCGATCTTGTTCTTCTTCCATATTCTACATACGGTTGACTCTTTGCTTTGATTCTCACCAAATTGGATCTAAAGCGGTTGATTACGATTTGTCTGCTTGGTGCTACCTCGACTGTCTTCCCCTTTTATCCTTGAAGCTTTTGCGATTCCTCTCGATCTGAGCACAATAAAATGTTTGCCGTAAACAATTCAAACAAAAATCATCATTTTTATTTTTAATTGCATATGAACAATTTTAAATTCTAGAAAACACTTGAGTGAATGCAAATACAAGTAAATTCAATGAAGGCTTCGACTAGAAGATTGGGAGAACATACACAAGCTTCTGAAAGGAATTTTCCATGCAATGACTTCCACATGGGCTGCGTTAGAAACAATAGGATGAATTTTTAACGGAAGCCTTTGCAATTATGAGATCTGGATCTATTTCTTCCTTTGATTCTGAAGATATATTCAATATATCAGCCATTGACTTTTGCTTTCTTCACCAATAAGGGCATAAATGAAGTATTCTTGCACATAATCCGAGACATAAGTATGTAGTTCATAGCATGAATATCTAATTTTCTCACTTTGAGATCGATTATAAAGCCTCTTACCTTCTATTTTAAGACTTTGCTTGCATGCCAAGAAGCAAAGCTAAGAATATTATTTTATTCACCCGTGCACTCACATCAACATGCAGATGCTTTGAATAATAAAAAGAAAGCTTCTCCAACCCTAAGCACCAAAATTGGATGCTTCCTGACAATTAATAAAAAGTCAACTTTTAGGCATTTAGCTATGCCAAAATGGGTCACACTTTTTGGCTAGAAGTCATGTTAAAAATAAGAAGTCAAAGCAATGGGAATTTTCACTCACCAAGGCAAAGCAGGCGAGAAATTCCGCCTACTACGTTGCCAAAATTCCCCTTGGATTGACTTAAATCCTTCCAAAAGTGACTTGCATGAAAAATAGCCTCCTTCTTAGAAATGCGACTTGCATGGGTGAATAAACTTCTTTGATGGGAAAAGTCAACCTATTAGGCAGCTCCAAAAATCCCATTGGTACTTTAAGTGATTTTTCTTTCATAATGGGAAAAGTAACTTGCTAGGTAGGCAAGAAATTCCCGCCTACTGCCACCTCTAAAATTCTCATTGGCAGCTTAAGTGATTTGACTTTCATAAAGGGAAAAAGTAACTTGCTAGGCAACAAGAAATTCCACCCGCCTACCACCTCTAAAATTCCCATTGGCAGCTTAAGTGATTCCTTCCAAAAAAATGCGACTTGCATTATGACTTTTGCCTTTAAAATTGCGTGAAAATTTGTCACTTAAGGCAGCGTGGAAATTGGGACGCGGAAGGCAGCCTTGAAAATTGTGACTAGCATGAAAGCGCATTTCTTTCCATTTTGGATTTTTGGTGAAAAAAAGTATAGAATAAAATTTGCCATTTTTGGAAAGGGTCCGAGAAGATGTAGCAGCAAAAACTTGCATGTGCCATAACTTTCATTTCGTGGCTCCGTTTTAGGTGTCGTTTTCTCTAAAAGTGCATATTTTCTCAAGCTCTACGCATTGATGGCAATATTTTTCTTATTTTCATAAAATCTATTTTTGCACCTTTTTGGACCAAGCGACTTCTTGCAATCTTACGAGCGAATCTTGAGCTCGATCGCTTTTTAGGCATTAGTAATTAAAAATATTGGATAGCTTTTCAAAACCCTAGGCTCGGGAAAGATCTGGCAAGAAGAATGAATAGGCTACAAGAATTGCCAGAGAAAACAAACCAAAACACAGACAAAAGAAATAAAACAAAACAAAAGAAGCTGCAGCAATTGCTCGAAAAATTTCTCCAATTAGCTTGATCTGCAAAAATTCTTCCCCCGGTGAATGTTCTGTGGTAATAATGATGGGTGAAGTGCTTTATATAACCTAAATCCTCCAATTTTAGCTCAATCTATTTTTAAAAGAACTTTATTTATTTAATAAATAAATAAATAAAATTCTCTCAAACAAAACTTGCGAAGGGATAGAGTGAGTTTTAGCATGTGGGTACTTGGGGAATTTGGCTTTTATGACTCTCGGGGATACCTTAGAGCAATGCAAACAACTACAGGAAAAATAAACACAAAGCGACCGTTACATTCAAAAGAGCGAAAATTTTTAAAAGGTGTAGTCCCAGATTTGTGGTGAAATCTCGAGGACACCACACCCAGTCATCGGGATCGAAGCTCTGTTCATTGACTCTACTCTATCCAATCTAAGGTTGGATTTATATCATCAAAACAATGGGATCTATATCAGTCTTGATTGACAATTGGTTGTGCTTTAGCCAAAGGTTGTGCTGCGTAAGACAAGATCATTCAAACATTGTTGTTCCAAACGGTTTCTCTTCTTCGTGTGAATCCTCTCAAAGACGGACCAGTTGCGCTCGCACCCAAAAGCACTACAAGTTTGGCTCGGGATCCTAATTGCAAACTTTTTCAATTGAGGACACCGACTACCAAATGAATCCCACCAATGTCTTTCTGATAATAAAAATGTAAATGTTTAATTATTAAACAATGACGATAAAAAGCAAAGTTAAAAATTAAAAGTAGAACTTATAACTTAAAGCATAATTCAACAAATTAGATTGTGTCTTATCTTTAAAAATTCATGATTATTCATTAAAAGTTTAATCAAATTAACTTAAAAAAACTTAGAATTGCTTACGGTTTGGTCCACATCTCTTGCATCTTTGCGAGAGTTTTTCCCAAAGGTACTTGGCTCTCATTGAAGAAATTGATTGTCGGTGGCGAACCTCAAGTTATTGCCTCTCATCGGGGACCATACGCTCCAGGCACTTCACAAACCATTTTTCTACTTCTTACCGTTTGATCTTCTCAGTGAGCTCTATAATGATATCTTGGGTTCAAAAATATTCCACACGATTGCATGTATTATCTATAATCTCCTATATAGGCCATACTTAGTTACCTTGTATTTATCATTGCCCTTATCTGCTGCCTCCTTTTCTGATCCATAGCCTCATAAATATAGCCCATGGCTAATTTTCCCCATCCACCAACCGCAACACCTTAACAAGAGGCTCAACAATTTTCACAACCTCTGTGTTTTTTTCCAAAATAAATTGTCAAAAACTTTCTTCTTTGTGTCTTTCCCATCTTGTTTGCGGCTCCACTTTGATGCATTCCATTCATCACTTGAAAACATCTTTTTCAAGTTTTGTGCTTGGGAAAGAAGAGATTGCAACGTGAGGAAGTTTGTTGCAAATCTCATGATGGTTGGCCTAACAAGTTCTTTGCCCTCAATGTTTTTCCTCATTAGGTTCAATACCCATGAGTGATTATAGATGTATTTTGTGATGCTTTTAGCATGCTCTAACGATGTTCTTGTCAATCTTGTTTTACCTATATCCTCAAGCATGAGGTCTATTTAATGTGCGTGTACATGGAGTCAAAATATTGTTTTGTGTTTAATCTCTAACATCTTACCAACAAGTTTGATGGAATTGCAAAAAAATAGCGTGGAAGCTAATTTCGAATTCTAACGGTTTATGTGATTATTTCCTCCTAGTTGCTCCGATGGTGATCGGAAGCAGAAAGCAAGGCGAGGTCTCCGCCCTTTGAAGCTCGCTCAGCGCACAGGCCCAGGTGGAAGTGGCGCAAGAAACCTTCTCGATAGGAGATCTGAAGAAGACGGCAAAAGAAACTTTTTCGAGAAAGAATATGTGTTGGTTTCTCTCGATGACAAGGATGGTCTTCTACCTTTCAACTCAAACTCCTCGGATCAAGGGTGATTTTTACCAAATTCGTGGGTCGTTGTTCATCTTCTAAAGTTCTAACAGATTCGAAGTTGGTGCAACACCCAATGGGGTAGTGGTACGAGAATTTGTTTCGGCATAAAGGTTTCTTCTTGGTTATTTTCAGAAGTGAAGCTCAGAGAGATGACACTTTAGCCAAAAAAGATAGTTTATATCTCGACTCGGGCCCATATTGGAGAGCTTGGAGCGCATTTGACTTTAATCCGGGCGAGGTGGTGATTGAGGAGATTCAGATTTTGGCTAGATTATACGCCATGCCCTGTGAATACTGGAATCCTAAATCCTCTCCAAAATATGTTCTAGTTTGGGTAGAGTAATTCGCATCGACCTTGTTACTCTTGAAGGTTCCCTTTTGGCCTTCGCTCGAATCTATGTTTCTATAGATATGTCTAAAAATTTCAAGGACTTCATTATATCTCGACTCAAGGCGTCCATATTAGAGCTTGGGCGCCTAACTTTAACTGGAGCGAGTGGCGATTGAGGAGATTGATTTGGGCTAGATTATACGCCATGCCCTGTGAATACCTTTGGAATCTAAATCCTCTCCAAAATATGTTCTAGTTTGGGTAGAGTAATCAGTCGCATCGACCTTGTTACTCTTGAAGGTTCCCTTTCGGCCTTTCGCTTGAATCTATGTTTCTATCGATATGTCCAAAAAATTGCAGGACTTCATTGTTATTTCCTCTTCTTCAGAAAATGGGTTCAAAGGGTTGAATACGATCTCTGCTTGGTGCTTGAATCTGGATGCAAATGATGGATCACTTCCAAAAGGTTTGCAAGAATGGTCATGTTCCGAGTAATGCTATATGGAGAAAAATTGACAAGTCTCGGTCAAAAGAAAAGTCCTTGGTTCCTTCTTCTTCTATTTATGTTCAAGAAAAATGGTTGGAAGAGCCTTGTAAAAATCTGGCTTCTTCCCCTATTTCTCTTGACCCGCTACTATCTCCTGGTTAAGAAAGCCGGGTTGGTGGCTGAGATTCTACTCATATCCTAGCCTTATTTCAAGAAGGTTTGGCCATAGGGCATGGCGCCAATGTTGAATCCTTGGAGAAATGGGTTTGCGATCGAGAGGCGAGGCGACTCTTTGACAGCGTGGAGGGAGGATGTTAGCGCGTCGATTCGGAACAAGTTCCAAAGGTGATAAGATCTGCTCATGGAGCTCTATACTCCCCACCCTTGCCATTTTATCCACTGATTTTGGCCCTAAGAATCCTCCGGGTAGGCCCTCCAAAGAACAACTCTCCAAACGGGAGATTGCAGTGAGTAAAAAACAACATATAGGTTCTTTCTTTTGTCTTCAAGTAGGAGAGGCGAGTCCTCTCTGAAGAAAGGATGAAAATCTTCTCTTGGAATGTTAGGGGTTTAAACGCCCCTAACAAACAACATCTTCTCAGGTGCTATGTCTTAACAGGATGTGGATCTTTGTTTAATTCAAGAAACCAAAATGTCCAAAGATGAATGCCTTTCTGGTTGGTTGCGTAGTTGGAAAGGCTGGAGTGGTGCTTTTGTCGATTCTGATGGTGCGTCTGGTGGTTTGGGTTTCATTTGGAAGGTTAGTAAAATTTCATCGACCCTCTTTCGGAATGTTCAAGTTTTCAGTGGTGTAGGGTTCAGGTTAAGCACACAGATGAATCGTTCCTTCTCTGTAATGTTTATGGTCCGAATAATCCAATCAAGAAGAGAAATATGGTCGAGAGGTTGGCGGGAGATATTAGGTCTTTTTGCTAGTGAAAAATTATTATTGGCCGGGGATTTTAATGCCACTCTCTCCGATAAAGATAAGCGCGGTGGGATTCATTGGCAACCACGTTCTCAATTGGACTTCATCACATTCGTAGAGGACTTTGGCCTAATGGATGTTGAGCCGAAGCGGGGTTGGTTTTCATGGACTAATAGACGCTTGGGTTTTGGGAAAATGGCGGTCAAATTAGACCGTTTCTTGGTTTCTGATGACTGGCTTCTAGCATAATTTTCTCATTGAAAGCGAAGTTATTCCCTATCCTCGCTCAAACCATTTTCCCATTTCTCTCGGTATTTAGTTTGACCTTCCCCACACAATATCCTTTCAAATTCGAACTAATGTGGATCTGAGACCCCAATTTGTTAGATTTGATCGGAAGGCTCAGTGGGCTCCTTTAGTGTGGCAGTACCAAAATGTTCATTCTTACTAAAAAACTTTCTTTGCTTAAGGAGAAGCTGCTAGCTTGGAATGCCTCTTCCTTCAAAAATATCTTTAGAGAAAAGAAGAGTGGAAAATGAGATCCGAGCTTTGAATGAATTCATTTTTCGGGAAGGCATGGGTCAAGTGGAATTCAGGAAAGAAAAAGCGCTTCTCAGTGAATTGGGAGATCTTCTCCTAAAAGAAGAAACATATTGGAGACAAAAATCAAGAGAGATCTGGTTGAAAGGAGATAAGAACACCAAGTTTTTCCATTCGTGGTCAAGGCCAGAAGAAATCAAAACTACATTTCTTCTCTCAAATTGGAAGATGGTTCGTGGATCTCTCCTCGCAAGCTCTTATCAAAGAAGAAGTTGTCTTTTTTCCAAAAGTTGTTGAATGATGATACTAGCTCCTCTCTTGCCTTTCAAGCAACCTTTTTTGGAACAAATTCAAAAAATTGTTCAAGAAGAGGATAATGACAAATTACTTTCCCCTTTCTCTAAAGAGGAAATTGATCTATTATTTTTTCTATGGAAAGAGACAAAGCCCCTAGTCCTAATGGTTTCCCTGCAGCCTTCTTTCAAGATTTTGGAATGTAATCGGTGATGATGTATGGCTTGCAGTTGAAGAATCCCTAGAAGATCAGGGAAGATTTTAGGGAAATGAATCATACCTTCATTTATATGTTCCCTAAAAAGAATCTTGCCAAAAAGCTTGATGAATATCATCTGATTTCTCTCTGTAACACTTCTTATAAAATTATTTCAAAAGCTATAGCTTCTAGACTTAGTCCTCTTTTGGATAGGTTGATCGCTCAAGAACAAAGCGGCTTCATCCCAGGAAGGTCTATCTCTGATGGTATCATCATTTCTCACGAGATTATCCATTCTCTGAACTCGTCCTCCAGACCAGGTATGATGATCAAACTAGATTTCAGCAAAGCCTACGATCATATCAATTGGAGATTCCTTCTCAAATCTCTTCAGAAAATGGGCTTCAACGATCAATTTTGTAATTGGATTTTCAATTGTGTTTCCTCCTCTCATTTCTCCATCTTGGTTAATGGTTCGGCGGAAGGCTTCTTCTCCAACAATTGGGGTTTAAGACAAGGCGACCCTTTGTCCTCCTTCCTCTTCATTCTTATCGCTGAGGCTTTGAGCAGAGCCATCAAATCAGCAATATGCACAAGGATCCTTATCTGGTATTATAATGACAGCAAATCTCCCCCACTTTCCCATCAGCAGTTTGCAGACGACACCTTTCTTTTTGGTACCGCTTCTATCTCGGAGGCTCGTGTTATTGATAGCATCCTCGATTCCTACTCCAAAGTTGTAGGTCAGGTAATTAACTTTCACAAATCAGTCATTTTCTTCTTTAACATTTCTCTTCGCTTGCAGCGAAGAATTAGGGTGATTCTGGGTTTTGAGTTGGGCTCTCTCCACATAAATATCTTGGTATGCCCTTATTCTTTGGGGCTGATAGAGTCTCTCTTTGGGACGATTTACTTCATTCTCTCTCCGAGATTGCAATCGTGGAAAGGGAAGTGGCTTTCTTTAGCTGGCCAAGCTCTTCTCATCAGAATGGTCCTTTGTGCCCTCCCATTTACATGCTCTCTGTGTTGCACTTTCCCAAATCCGTCCTCAGCAAGTTTGAGAAAATTGTCAGATCCTTCCTCTGGCAGGGTAATAATGAAGAGAGGAAATTTCACTTGGTAAAGTGGGATGATGTCAAGCTCCCCAAATATTTGGGTGGATTGGGTTTTACAGATTTGGCTCTGCAAAATATTGCTCTTGGTGCTAAATTAGTTTGGAATTTTATCTCGATCCCCATAGGTTGGTCTTCCAAGTTCTCTCGCATAAATATCTTGAAGCAGGTCATCCTGAACTTCTGCTCTCAGTGAAGATCTTCCAAAAGGTTCGCACATTTGGAATTTTCTATGTAAATGCAGGCATCTCATTGCGGACCAAATTTCTTGGCAAATCAACAATGGCCTAAGAGCTGATTTTGGGAGGATAGTTGGGGTGGGCTTGAGCCTCTTATTTTAAATCCAAATCTTAATCGTGTCATGAATATCTCCAAGGCGAGCAGGGTAGCAAGGTGGCTGACTATGGGACTCAGACTCAGATGGCTCTCCTTCTTTGTTATGGAAGGATATCTCTCCTTTGGGTGTGATTGAGCAAGAAGTATCTTTTTACACAGAGGCCCTCTCTTCTAGAAAAGTCAATTATAAGGTCAAGAGGACCATCTTCTATGGTTAGGCTCTCCCTCAGGTTCTTACACCGTCAAAGCAGGTTATTCAAATCTCATCACTATGTGCGGAAGGGGTTCCCAGTGGATCAAGCTAGCTCTTCTTGGCATTCAAGCTCCTTCCAAAAGTGGTTGTTTTTGGTTGGCTTGTTGTTAAAAGAAAAATCCTTACGCAACTCTGCAAGATCGTGGGGCTATGTCGGCCCATCTAAATGTGTCCTTTGTGATAATGTCAAAGAAGATATTGGCATGTATTCTCTTTTACCCTTTTGCGGTTCATGGGTGGAATTGTTTAATTGTGCAAGTTGGGCTTGGCTTAGCAGGCTCTTGTAGCGACATTACGGCAACTCTAAAAGCTTGGTTGAAGATGGGAGGTAAGAGTTCTCTTAGCTCCATTTGGTCCATTATGCCCTTTTGATTTGGCACATATGGAGGAGTGCTGATCTCGTATTTTCGAGAGAGGAAGTCTTGAGCTTTCGACTTCTTGATAAACTAGAATTGTCATTTCAGGAAATCGTACGTAATGTCCCCTTTTCCCATTTGAAGACCTTTGGCCCATTTTGTCAACCCGGATGGACCCAAAGGAAAATATAAGGTGACTTAAGTCACTGATAAATTATTATAAAGTGCTTATAAAAATAAAATAAAATAATTAAAGCAATTATATTAATTTATTTGAATCAATATAAATAAATTATAATTCTATGGTAAATATGATTTGCCTTGAGCTTTCCTGACTTCTTCGATAAACTAGAAATTGTCATTTCGGAAAACGTCTGTAATGTCCCCTTTTCCCATTTGAAGACCTTTGGCCCATTTTGTCAACCCGATGGCCAAAGGAAAAATATAAGGGTGACTTAAGTCACAATAAATTATTATAAAGTGCTATAAAAAATAAAATAAAATAATTAAAACACTTATATTAATTTATTTGAATTAATATAAATAAATTATAATTCCTATGGTAAATATGATTTGCCTTGAGGGGGCAAATATCATTGTAAAGGGATTTATTGTATTTTATTCTTCCGAGGGATAATGGCGACTTGGGCCAAAAGTGAATAATGACATTTAGGAAGGATAAAAATATTATTAGTTATGTATTTCCTCCCAAGGAAATGCGACTAGCTCTAGGGGTGGGAAAAATAGAAGAATATGACAAAATATTCCTAGGACAAGTCGACTTGGTCTAGGAATGAGCATGTAATTTCATTGGCTGGTTTGGAGGTTGGTTGTTGGCCCTTTTCCTTTAAAAGGGAAGTCGACTTGCCTCTTCCATCATCCAGAAATATTTTATGTCATTTTCCTTTGCATTGAGCTTCAGCTTTTGCAAATAAATTCTAAGGACGAAACCCCTTAGTAATTTATTCTCTTGTGGACGAAAACCCCAAGAGTTGTGAGGGTTTTTCACTCAGAAATTCCCATTGATTGTAATCAGATTTTCAGTGTTATTTTCAGTCATTTCCAGCAGTGTATTTGAAGGCATTTGAGGAATAAAATTGCAGCAGTTCATCTTCTATTGGATCGACCCAGTTGGGGCAGATTTGGCTTTGTTTTTGGAGGTATTTAGATCTGATTTTAATTGCTAAATCATCTACATATTTTTGGGAAATAAGCCAATTAGTTTCATAATTTTTTCAAAGGGTTTTAGAGGGTTTTCCAGTTTTATAATCAGATTTCAGATCTGATTTCTGAGTTGATTTGGCATCCAAAAATTATGATTCTTATATGAATGAGTTCCTAAAAATATAGGCAAGCATCTGGGATAGAGAAAATAAATTTTGGAACTCATTTGATGCTGATAAATGTGTGGGCCGAAATAGTAGGAGGGCCAAATCTGCATGTTTGGTAGTTGTTATAATTTGGTTTACACCATCTTGTTCCTTGTATTTTTCCAAGTTCAAGCAAATGTCATTTGCCTAGATCGAGTTGTGTCAGGTAGAGAAAGTTATGCTATCTTGAAGATTGCAGTAGTTAGGGTTTTAGATTTAAATTATTTTCTAGTTGTTGTAGAATCTTAGTTTTGCCATAAATTCTCTAGGGATGTTCGAGGGTTTGGGAGTAAAAATAATTATTGTATCCTGATTTTGGGGAGTGTTTGCACATAAAACCCTAGTCAATTTGGCTAAAATCAATCCCGTTTGCCCTAGCTTTGAAGTTTATATTTTGCCATTGTATTTTGCTATTGTGTTGAGTGGGAAAAATTTATATTTGCTCCAAGGATCCATTTGGGGATCTTTGATGTCGGTATCAACGCGTCTACAATCCAAACTTCACCTCTCATGATGTTGAAATCAGGAAAGCTTGGCCTCTCATCAAAATTCCTAATCCTGCTCGATTGTTTGTCATGGTTTATCTCGAGTAGAAAAATTCTTAGAAGAAAAAATACGAGATGGACTCCTCCTCCAGGATTTTGCAAACTTAATTTTGATGGGGCCTCTAGAGGCAATCCGGGTAAATCTGGGGCTGGTTGTCTGGTGAGAAAAGAGAATGGTGATCTTCTTATAGCTGGTTCCTTCTCGCTCAAAGAGGGCACCTGTAACTTAGCTGAAGCTCAAGCCCTTCTCGAAGGAGTCAAACTTGTCGTTCTCCATGGGTGTGACTCTCTTCAGGTTGAAGGGGACTCACAAATCATTGTCCATGCTATAGTTAGGGTCGGCTCTTTCTTGGCACCTAAATTTTTATATCTCTAATATCCTCTTTTGGCTAGGAAAACTCAAAAAGTGGAGCATCAATCACACGTATCACGAGGCCAACCTTGCGTGCGATTTACTAGCAAACTCTGCAATAGATTTCCCAGGCGCCGTCAAAATCTCAAGCAATTGAAAGATTGGATTGGATTTTCTAAGATCATCTCAGACGAAGGAAAGGCGGGCCTGCATCAGCTAATTTGATGGTGATCCGTGCGTCTCGGCTTTTTATTCTCGTCGTTAGCCTTTTCTCCTCCACTTTCCTTCTTGGGTTGCTGGTTCGTTTTCTCATGGCTTTTTGGGCTTCTGTTTCTTTCTCTCCGTGATGAACAACCGGAGTTGGCTCTCACTTCTACTATAGACCTGGTATCGCCTTTTGGAGATTTTGGTACTCTTAAAAGCTAGGAAGCTTCAGCTAGGAAGCAGAAGCCATAGAAAATATTTTGGGTGAATCTAACATGTTTAATTCACGCAGTGCGAGAGAATTCTGATATTGTGGCTGCCTTCGTCTCTTTTTGCCTTCTTATTCATCCCGTTCCATCTGATGTTGAGTTCGTGGTTGTTGATATCATTTATCTGGTTCACCGTGGTGTCTTCATGATGTCATTTAACCATATCTATCATTATTGGAGATGTGCATTTTAGAAAGTCCTTCGATGCACAATTGTTTAGATGTCTTGGATACGAAGTATCTAGAATTGTATTGCGAGAAGAATAGTGAAAGTGATGGGCATTTCAATGGAAAGGCGGTCATATCACACAAACTGATTAGAATGGGTTATTATTGGAATATAATGGAACATTATTGTCACGAATATGCTAAGATATGCGAAAAATGTCAAGGAAATAGTAACCTTACAAATGCAATATTCAAGAGCTACAACTGATAGTATCATTGTGGCCATTCTCCATATGGAAATTTAATTTAGTGGGTAAGATTAACCCTCTCTCTCTTAAGAAGGTCACAAGTTTATTATCACAACTGGCCTGTAATATCAGATAGAAAATTGGTAGAAACAATGAAGATATTTTTAAGTTCCTCA